>JADRCD010195237.1:0-20704 GCA_019843815.1 Montemys delectorum | reverse complement strand
CATGTCACCCCTTGAGATACACCCCCTTTCTCTGTGTAGACACTGCAGACTTGACCAGTGTTCATTTGTAGAGAAGGCCATGCCTCCTCGTCTCGCTCTTGTTGTAAACTAAATAAGGACTTCTGATTGACTCTGTGTGTCCAGAGTTTCTGGGGAGGGGATGTCTGTCCACCTTCTTCATCCCACAGAACTCCAGCTCAGGGTACACCAGGCTCTGGTATCTATGGCAGCTCTGGGGACAAGACTTGGGGCCACGTAGGAGGCAAGACACACATGTAGACACACATGCTGTATGGAGCATGTAGGATAGATGCAAACCTCTCTCCCACATCCCCTGAAGCTGAGATAGCTACGGTCTGCCCAGGTCTAGGGAAGGAGTACTCTGGCTGTTGGTTTGTCCAGCCAGATGTGTTTGTCCCTCTGCTCTAAGCTCTTCCTGTTCTGACACAGTATGGGAGGAGCACAGACCAAGGCTCAACTCTCCAAGAGAAGGCTCATGAAGGTACAGCTATTCTTCCCGTATATATCACCTGCCATCCCATATAGAAAAAGACATCTCTCATACCAAGAAATTATTGACTATAGCACTGCCTTAGAGAACCAATGTGTACATATTGGAACAAACATAGACCAGCTCCCAACTAGGATCCTAGCAGAGGCACCCTGAGGTGAGATCCTAGTAGCCCTGACATGGAGGACATGTAGGTTACAGCAGACAACAGACATGGCTCTCCAAATACTCAGGTCTCTGGCAGAGACCTGACTCAAGCTCTCCTCAGGGATGGGGTACCTCCTGCGGAGCATAGGCGCCCCTCAGCTGCCTCTATCCCTGCCAGAACACACTTTTCAAAAGGGTGGAAGAAGTAGATAGAGCTCTGTCCAGGCACAAGCTCTATATTACTTGCCCTCGGTGACCAGGAAAGTTGAGGGCAAGTGAGTCTGGGGGCCCCACCCCAAAATGCCAGGCACCTCTGAGGCCACAACTGAGGGCTCTATTCTACCTTGTCTCCCCCTAAAGCTGGATGCTAGATGGTCCAAGATGCCCACTCACAGGATGGACAGAGATTACTCCTCACCAGAGTAGAGGATAAGGTGTTCCCAATTCCTCAAACACCCAGGGGACACAGACCAGGGACCTATTTGTGGACAAATGACTGGATGGCCAGCTTCCGTGGGAAGGATCCTTGACCAGGCTCAAAGGCCATGCTCTCGTGTAGAAAGAGCTGGCAGTTTGAAGACGTCATGCCATTTAGCCCTACCTGAATCTGTAAAGACAAGTGGGCAGCAGGCAAGGAGGTGTCCCGGCTAAGGACAACAATGGTCTGCTTATCTGGTGGTTCTCTTGAAGTGCTGGTCACAGCCTGGAGGCCAGTGTCACACCAGGGAAGAGCAGAGATCATTGAGTGTCAACTCAGACCTCCTGGGCTACAGTGCCAAGGATGAAGCAGCCAGAACCTGCTGAAGAAACCTTTTCAGAAAAGGCTGTGAGCTGAGCCTTCCCCTAAGGGGTGGAAGTCAGGAAAGTCTAAGGATCAAGCTCCAGATTGGTCCCTAAGGCCTCACCCCTTCCTCAGCTCCAGGAAAAGGGTCCTGACCTAAGGACATTCCCCGTGGAAAGATCCACCTAACCTGGAAGAGGGAGGAAGATGTTGGCAGCTCTCTAGCTAGGTACTCGGGGATGAGGAGCATTACCCAACCACACGCAGACAGTCAGGGATGGAGGGATAAGCAGTCAGGAGTGGGCCATTTCTAGCGACCTACTATACCCCTGAGCTTCCAGCCTAAACAGAGACCCACAGGCCTCAGGACTGGCCATCAGCAGTAGACAGGCCTATTTTACCACTATGCCCCATGTACTTGCTCCCAGCCACACCCCACTCACAGGTGCTAAACATCACGCTGTCCCTCCTCACTCACAGGGCAATGTGTACCCCAAGAAGACTAGGCAGGGCTAGCTTTGCCGACATAGGTAGCTCCCAGGGCCTCCAGGACCCGGCCTCAACCTCCCTCTCCTGGTTGGAAAAGAACTTCTATAAAATGTTACTGTATGTGCTAAGGAGCCCTGCCTCATCCCCACTCCACATGAACCCTGAGAGTGAGAGCCCATGAGCATCATCACAACCCACACTACTCTATGTCACTCTGTCACTTTAAGAACGGCCCTGGAACTCCAGTTCTAAAACTGAACAAGAGTGGGCGTGGCGTGGGGCCAGCAGCCCAGCCCAGACTCACTTCCTGGGCCCTGCCCAAGCCACATCTCCAAAGGGGCCCTCACCGGTGGCAGAGCGTGGGGGTGGCCCACATGGCGTGCAGAGGTCTGAGTCTGTGTCAGACTCCCCCTCTGCAATGTAGGGCCTGACCTTGGCGCACGGCGCCACAGCTGCGTAACAGCTGCCCAGGGCATCCAGGTTCTCCTTGGACTGGGAGATACTGAAGCCGCTGAAGGAGCGCTCCAGCTCCTCGTGGTCCACTGAAGGGATGGAGATGGATGTGTCGCTATCCCGCAGGGCAGCCTCAGAGGGCCTGCAGGCTGGGGTGCCCTCCAGCCTCAAGAACTCGGTACTGGCTCTGTTGCCCCCGCCGTAGGCAGACAGTGACCGCTCGTGTGCAGGGGGTGGTGGGATGCGTACCAGTGAGCCATGGTCTCCCACAGGGGAGGTGCCATGGCGCTGGTGGCTCTGCTGCCATGAGGTGGAGGGAGGACACTGGGCAGGGGGGATGGCTGGGGGTGCCGCGTAGTTCCTCTGGCCCGTAGAGCTGGTGGAGCGGACGATCTTAATGATACAGCCATGCTTGTCTGCATGATCACGGCTGTCCTCTGGGCTGTGGTAGGGTGGTGCCGGCTCAGGCTCCTTGGCCCCAAAATAGGCCTCTGTCTCTGCTGGTGGAATGCCCATTCTCTGTGTATAGATGCTCACCAGGAAGTCTAGCTTCTTTTCCATGGACAAGACCTGCAAGAATGGCAGCTGCTGGGCTGGGCTAGGTATTTGAGAAGACCCAGGATGTACCCAGGTGAAAGGGGGCAGAAGAAGGGACTCTAGAGCTGCCCTTCCTCTACCCCAGACTCTAACAGCTCAAACTCTGAGCTTACTGGTCAGTGTGTGTCTGAGCTCAGGCCAACTCATAGAAGGGTCTCCTGTGGTGGCTCCTAAGGATCCATTTCTAGGAGAGTGGGGATGGAGATTGGGCAAGGAAATGAGAGGGGGAAGAAATAGGCCATGTACAACTTCTGGCAAGTTCCACAGAGGTTGCGCCTTGATGAAGGACCTTCAAATGCAAATCATGATCAACAGTTATCCCTCTAGGTATTTCCAATCTCCAGATACTGACTATGAGAAGAGGAAGATCACAGGATTTCACAGGGAATCAGGGGCATCCCACACAGCTCTGCGCCTCCTGCTGTATCTACCCGTATGTCTGGGTTGCTCAGCTACCATAGGCTAACAAAATAAGACTGGGAGGCAGCAGAAGCCATTCCCCTCCCAAGCCTCCCTCACCTGTTTCTCCACCTTCCCAAGCCGTCCCATCATGCTGGGGTCTTCGGGCAGCTCTGTCTCCGCTGGGCCTTTGGTGCGGTCCTTGTCCGTTATTGTTGGGCCCCGCCCCACAATCTGGTCCACTCTAGCAGGAATAGAGACCCAGCCCCGAAGTATGAGTTTGAGAGGGTGTGACCAGGCCCCTGCCCCTTCTTCCTGGGCTAGCCCACAGCCCCCCAGATCTGGGCTCCAAGCCCTGTCCAGAGCCGACCGGGGGGCAGTAGGTGCCAGGCAGATGGACACTGGTGCCTTGTGATCTCAGGCCGCCTCCTGACACCTTGGATCCTGTTTCCTATCTGCTCCATTCCCGTGGGATCTGGCACATTAACAAGGAGTAAAGGGAAATGTCTCCCCAGGGCCCACTCCCCGCTCTTCCCTAGCACAGCTCTACCCTCATCAGTCCTGCCTCATAGCTCTTCCCAGGCCTTGACTGGTCTCATAGCAAACTGAGGCCCAGGGGATCAGAGGTGGTTGGCGGGCATCCAGCCAAGGGACCAGAGTAGGAGAGGTTGTGTCTTCACCCAAGTACCCACTTCCAGACAGCTTTACTCCAAAATTAATGTGCCACGGAGTTCCTTGGACCCCAACGGGTATGACAGGGACAGTGTTAAATGTCTGCAGCAAGGACAACAGAAGCAGTGAGTGTCAGCTCCATGCATCAGGACAAGGGAGAAGGAAACAGAGGCCACAGAGGAAACTGCCAAAGTACAACCAGGGAGAGATGAGTGCTGCCAACAGGTCTTTGTGGGGTTGAGGTGGGGGTACATGCACATGAGTGTGCTGATGCACACCAGAGTAATGCATGTGTACTCACATATGGGGGTATGCTCACACCCATGTGAGTGAGTGTGTGCACTTGTAAGTGTTGAGCAAGATGAGAAAATCAACTGAGAAGATCAGTAAAGATGCCGTAATACCAACAAGAAGGGAAGGATTGGGTTCCTAACTGCCCAGTGTGGCACTGGCAGATTCATGATGTGTTATGTGGGCATGTGAGGCTGTGGCAGGCCTAGTGAGTGTCACAAGAGTGAGCATGGGATGGGATCTGCAGGCCGCTTAAAAATAAAGAACCTGGATGGGCGGTGGTGGCGCACACCTTTAATCCCAGCACTTGGGAGGCAGAGGCAGGCGGATTTCTGAGTTCGAGACCACCCTGGTCTACAGAGTGAGTTCCAGGACAGCCAGGGCTACACAGAGGAAGCCTGTTTTGAAAAACCAAAAAAAAAAAAAAAAAAAAAAAAAAAAAAAGAGCCTGTGTAGCCCAATGCACTCAGAGTATGCCTGAGTGAGGGCCCTGGAGCTGAGCCATGTGGCTCACACACAAAGCACATTCCAGCAGGCACGTATCAGCAGGTTCCCCCTCTACTTTCTACAAACTGGGGTGCCCTGCCTGCTTCTGTGGCAATTCCAGAGGAAGGTTCAGGCTTGATCAGCCAGGGGGCAGCCTCTGCATGCTCCACTGGGCTCATGCTGGGCTCATGCAAAAGAGGGTGGGAGGGATGGCAGGAGGGACCTTCTGGCTCCAAGCAGATGTCAGTGGCAATGGTAAGGGAACAGGTTCCCTGATGTCCCAATGTCCACACGGTCCAGGCACAGATGCACAGCCCCTTCACTCCTGCCACATGACGAGCCGTCTGCCTGGTGGATCTCGGTGTGGGCCTCAAGTTGCTTCAAGGTAGCCAGGCAAGAGTTCTCTAAGGATCTTGTACCACTTCCTTCCCCGAGGTTCAGGCTGGGGTATCGGATTTAATTCCCTAGACGTTTCTTACCTCTTGGGTTAAGACCTTTCCTGTGTGTCTGTAGCTGCAACACAGGAGGAGGCTGAGGGGTTCTGAGATGTAAGGGGCTTTCCCAGCCCATGGCCTGGATGGCCAGCTGCCGTAACTGGCAGCAAGACCCACGGGACTAAATGGGCCTCAGTCATCATATTGGCAGATAGTGTCATGGCCCACTTTTAGTCTGGATGTCACCTGACCATGAGCTGTCCCTGCCTTGTTCCCTCAGGGTCCCTCTCTCATGAACTGATACACTCATCAAAGTGACCTTTGACCTCATTAGCAACAACCTTGGCTCAAGGAGTGGACAGATGCTATACCTGCCAGTTCCAGTTTTCCAAATTCTCTGTTCTGTCCCCAGCTGACAGACAGGGAACTGTCTGCCTGCCTTCCCTGTGTCTGCTCTTGAGAGGTTTACTTTTCCTGGACAGTCAGGTCTGCCAGAGGGACACAGGGAACTATGAGTGGTCTCAGGGTAGCCAGAAGACCTCGAAGCCTGTATTCACCACATCAAAACTGGCTTTTGCCATTTGATTGTTTTCTGGCCCCAATCTGCCATCTGTCAATCAGCTGAGGAGCAGGGTAAAGTAGGCTGTCATCTTTTTTATCAATGACATCAGTGATGGTGATGGCAACTAGAAATGACACCAGAAATGACAGAGCCAGTGTGGTACTGGGAGTCCCGTGGAGATTTTCTTATTTATTTCTGGCCCCCAGCAATGCTGAGAATTGAACCTAGGGCCTTACACATGCCTGGCATGTTACCCTGGGCTAGGTAAGCACAGAGTAGTGATCTATGACTCAGCTACAAATCCCCAGACTTCATATATTCTTCAGGCAGGTTCACCTCACATCTAAGGAAGGGGACCCGGGAAGCACCCCCATCTGCTTCTATCTACACACAGCCAAGGTCAGGATCATGGATATGGTGGTCACCCCAGTAATGAGGAGGTGTGAAGGGCTTGAGCTGGTCAAGCTCACAATGGCATATCCACTGAGGCCCTCTCCCTAAGCAGCCTTAGCAGATGTCGTGGAGAAATCCATGGAAAGGCAATCCCTGTAGATGGAGGACTCAAGGCACTGCCTACCAGTCCTGGCAAGGAGTAGCCTTTTCCCTAACATGCCCTTTAGGAAGAGAGAGAACCTGAATATACCCTGCTTTGTGGGAAGAAAAATGGGAGGTGCTGCCATCATGCGGCCTAGAGCAAAGGGGCTGGCCATTCACAGACAGGGCAGGAGGAGGCAGTGCATCCTAACCTAGGTGAGTACTGGGGTGACTCTCTCGAAGGGGCCGTGGGTCCTTTGGTAGGGTACTTCTTGTGCCGGGGAGTTGAAGGGGGTGGGGGGCCCACAATCATATCTATCCTGGCAGCATAAACAAGAAGAGAGACACCAGCAGAACACATCATAAACAACTCAAGGCGAGTTGCTGGGCATGCATAGAAACAAGGAACTTGACAACAGTGATTCTTCTGAAAAACATATTCAAAACAGAATGGTGGACCCACACTCTGCCCCTCACATCTGCCAAGCTCTTCCCATATCCCAAGCACCGTCCAGCCTGCCCAATGAACTTCAGGTAGAGTACAGGATGGCTTGGTGCTGAGAGTAAGTCCCAGAAAGGAACTCTGCAGCTCCGGAGCAAACAGGACCCTGCACCAGAGGCCAGAAGCATGGATCCTCATTAGCAGTCTGTTTTGTCTGTTTCCCAGACAGAATGAGAAGGAAAAGGGAACTGTGGAGGGAGAGAGGCTGTGGAGCAAAGAGTTGTGGGGATGGACACGAGGCTAGGCTAGAGACTAGGGATTCTCACTCACCCACAAACAGTACATGCACTGCGTGTACACGTGGGAAGCCAATAAGAGGTTCCAACCTGAGCTACACTACATTTCTCTGGCCTTCACTTATGAGAGCAGCTCATGGCCTAGAAGCCCTGCCCCCAACACTGGCCATTGCTGCAACTTTCTGTGAGTCCCCTAGGCTGTCTCTATTGTACTTACCCTCTGCCTACCCAAAATCCATGGTCTGCTTCCAGGCTTTAAAAGCAGGGTGTGTCCCACCTTAGGAGATAGGCCCTCACAGGAGTCACAAACACTCACATATGTGAATGGTGTCTGTGGTTAAGAGTGTGTGCCTAGGAACATGGGAAGTGGGGGCAGGCTGGAAGAGTTGTGAGCAAAGGCTGTGCACACACCTGTATACATCTGCAATTGGGAAATGCACACTCGTGTGTGTTGTGCATCTGAAGATCTGTTCCTGTGAGCATGCTGAGAGTGGGTTCAGACAATCATGGACATGGGTCTGTATGTGTACACCTGCACATGTTGAATGCGTGTGTGTGTGGACTTGGGCCTTACACATGGGTATACAATGTATGTATAACTTTTGGAGTAAGCTACTCCCACACATAGATAGCCCAGTGTTTGCTTTGATGTGCTTCCTGCTCAGAAACTATAACCCCACCATGAGGGAGCAGATGATTGTATCTGGGAGGAACAGTTTCGGGGTCCCTGGTCACTGCCTAGCAGGGCCCACAGAAGCCTTGTGTTTTCATCTCGTCACAAAACTCCCTTATCAACTACACACATGCGTACACATACACCAACACACATAGGCACATACACAGCACAGCACATGGTGCTCATGCATACACTCTTACATCATATGCACATTTGACACATGCATGCACTTGAGCATACACATGGGCATATTCAGATGCCCACACCTATACACATTCACACATGTGTATACATATGTACATGTGGATACGCACATACATACACTTGCCACCGCAGTGCTGGTGAGTAGAAGAGAAAAGGGGGCAGAAGAAATACTAGAAATAGACAGTGTGAAAACACAGCAGAAAGCAACAAGAAGCCAACAAGGTGGGAAGAGACCTCCAAAGCTGGTACTGGCCCTGTTCTGCACACCTGTCACCCAGCCCTTGGTGCCCCTTGTGCCATGCCTGGTTTTGTCCCGGAGGGCCCTGTTCATGCCCAGACTGGACAGGCAGGGGCTCTTGCCTGGACTGCAGGCTCTTGATGCGGGACAACATATCCAAGTGTCCAGCCGAGTATTGTTCGATGACATCCATCACGTCATATGGGCGCAGACTCTCTTTGAATTTTCGCTTAGATACCAAGAACCGCATAACACTGCAGGGATGGATAGATCATGAGTTCCAGACAGAGGCTATACTTCCAGGGGTAAGTTCCCATATCCCCCTACGTGTTGCCCTCAAAGCAGCTCCAAGACCACAGTCCCTAGGAAGTAATATCCATTCTCAACTGGGCCACCCATTCACCCTGCCCCACCATGGTCCATTCAGTGCTCAGGCTCAATACAGGTCCCATCCCCCTTAGAACCACTGGTATGGGGCAGTTGTTGATTGTCTGAAAACATCCCCCTGCCCTTGTCCCCCATTTCATCCATACAGTCAGGGGCTCTCAGGTCTATCTAGCTCTTTCACGGCTCCCTGGCACTCTGGGAACAAGCTGACAGGCACAGAAGCTGGGGTGGGCAGGGGTCATTCTCTAGACCCCCCCCCTGCTTTCCCAGTAGCTATGGCCTTTGGTGGCTTGGCAAGACCCCATGAGGCCACTGAACAGGGTCCTTTCATGCAGATTGATCAGGGCTCCCTTACCACACAGCTCTGATGCTGACTTTGAGGCCAGGGGTAAGATCTTCAGTCACAAACTCGCAGTTACAGCTCTTATTGTCCTCTACGATATCCTCCCCAGGGAGGCTTGCTTCTAGGTGGAAGGGAGCACAGGCTATGAGCAGATAATCATGACAGGATACAGCCTGATCCTCAAGGGACACTCAGGCTTCCCCCAGGATACCCCTTCAATGCCTCTGAGCGCCACCTTTCCACCCACCCCATGCCTCTCTGCAGCTCTCCTTTCTCAGTGTCTTCTCAAAAGCTATTGCCTGGACAACATGAGAGTTTAAAAGGATATCCCTACCAACAGATACATGGATAGCCACATTATGGTCACTGTTCAGCCAAGAAATGAAGAAAGCTATGACACTTGACAACACAAACGATCCTTGGGGACACCATGCTCAATGGGGAAATGGCCACCACGGGCCATATGAGGCTCAATATCAGGTGTCATGCATAGACTGGAGGTAGAGAGAAGTAATGGAGCCCAGTGCTGGTGTAGAGAAAGCCAGGGTGACGTCTAGAGGTTTTTGGTTTTTTTTGTTTTTTCTCCATTACCTGTAGAGGTGGCAAGTAATGAAATTACAAGATGCCAGTGAATGGTGTATCAGTGCCAAGTACTGATGTCCTTCCCTCAGCAGCCTTGGGGATGCTGTGCTGACCCACCTTCTGAGTTTTGCCGGGATGCAGCACCCTTGATACGGAAAGCCTGCCGTGCACGGCTGCGGTCACCAAAGCTCCAGCTCTTGGGCACTTTGCTTGGGCTGTCATCGAGACTCTGATCCGCACTGGGGGACCGCCGGACCGTCTGGGCCTGGGGAGACCCCTTCCCCTTGGCAGCCACGCCTCGGGGGCTGGAGAAGACACGATCTTTCAAACTGACCTTCTGACTGTTCCCAGGATAATGGACCAGTGGACAGAATGGGCAGACAGACAGACACACAGAAAAACAGCAAGAGAAATCACTCTGGAAAAAAAAGTCACGTTTGCAAGTCTCTTTGCAGCTGATGCCCGCCCACAAGCCAGGAGGGATATGCAAGTCCAGAGAGTAACCAACCACACTGGGGACAGGGAGCGGTGGCTGGTGAAGCACAGGGTAGAGGCAAGGAGCCGCACAGGTGTGGCCAGAGCTGGGAAGGCAACGGCGGGATTCCTAAATTATTCAGCTATCACCGCAAGGTGCCAGGGCTCTCTTTACACTGTGCTGTCTGTTCTCCTAGACATCCCCAGACACTTGAGACTGGATCTCTTCCTTGAACCTTTTCGTGTACTAGCTCAGCTAACAAATTCCCCCGTTGTCCATTCCAACTGCCCCTGGAGAGCCCCAACCATCATTATATCTCCATTCCCAGGACCATCAGAGATCAGGACTAGAATTAATGCATCCAAATCCACCTTAGCTGTGGCATTCTCTGCATCCCAGAAACTGCCTGGTCTCTATGTGGGGCTTATATCCAATACTGTCTGGTCTCTGGGATTCAAACCCCTCCTCTATGATGTTTCTAGGTGGACATCAGGGATGAGGCTACTATGAGGCTAGGTGTTAACTATCATAGAACTGGTTGTCCCAAGCCTTGGCCCCAGGCTATAGAAATGGAGAGGTGACAGCTAGCCCCTAACCAACACTCTTTCCCACTGGGCTGCTGTCTCTAAACTAGAAGGCCCTAAGACCTCCCTCACCCCATGTTTCTTCCTAACCCCAGAATTCAGTGCTTCACTGTGATCTAGATAGCAAAAGACAGAGGCTCTGTGATTAGCTTGCTCCAGGAAGAGGTAGTATCCACCCTTATTCTGGGGGCAACGTGCTTCTGTCCAGGTCAGTTACTTTTCCCATTGATGATTCCGCCATTGCTCAAGAGGCAGAAAGTAGGAAGTGTCTTGTGAAGTGGGACTCACTTGTTAAGCCAAATAGGAGCCATAGGAGTTCCCAGGGAAACTTCAGACGTGGCCCATGACAACACCTGGCAGTACTAAGGGTAACTCCAAGGAAGTTGCAATGCTCTGTATTGCTCATCAGTGCTCAGAACCGAACTTCACACCCAGCCACAGTGTCCCACGAGGGGCCACCAGCCAGAGAGATGTGTCCAGCAGCATACAACACAGAGTTGACTATACAAGAGAAGATGACTACAGTGCTAAGCCCACCCACCTTGGACTGTGGATGGGGCTGGTGGTCCTCCCAAACCCACTTGGATAGTAGACAATTTGGGAGACCATCTGTGCTTGCTCAGACTCTCTAAAGAAGAGAAAGGAAGAAGAGGAAGCCAGGGGCAGAAAAACCCACACAGGGAAACTGAGGCAGCTTCAAAATGTCCCATGTTCTGGGAGCATCAGGAGCCAGTGGCACCTGCTATCTTTGGAAAATAGCCCAGCGTCTAGACTTCTGTGTGCCACTAAAACACCTGAGGCCACACAACAGACAAGTGGTAGCCAGGAACACCCAGAATCCACATGACTTTCTGACCCCTTTCTAAACAGAAAGTTCTAGCTGAATCTGAAGAAGACTGGATACTTGGGTTTGTGGCTTCTAAATGTTCTTTTCTTCTCCTATGGGCCCCTGGATCACAGGAACTATTGAAGACCCAAGATAATGTGTCTTTCACCGTCCACCCAGGGTAGGTGAGGTAAAAGATAGGCTGAGGAAACACGCACTTCCCAGCAGCACTCAGGAAGGGAAATGAGATATCACTAAGCAGCCTGGTGCTGACCAGGTCACAGAGCTGACTTCCTGGTGGGGTCTCAGGAGCCATTCAATGTTGCAACAACTTAACAATCAGTTTACATTTAACTCTGGCTGTCATTCAGAGTGAGGGGCAATGGCTGGTGATGGCAAGTCAGGTTCTTACTGCCTCCCGACCCCAGGCCACTACAAAGGGTTGCAACAAGAACGACTGAACAGATCTCTCCAAGTAGGTCACCCAAAGTCAGCCAGTTTTTCATCCTAGTGGTAATTTCTTCCACAACTGCCAGAAGAAGTTATCAGCCACGCAAACCCAGGCCTGGAGTCTAGCCCTGCACAGGACTGTAGCCCACAGCAGATTTGTAGCGTCCGGGAAAGAGACCCCTACCCTTAGTCTTGGTTCTTCTGTCTGCAACCCTCCACACTGTCCCTTCCTCTGAAGGAAGCTCTGGCAGAGAAAGAGACAAAGTGGATTGCCATTGCCAGGGCCCTGAGTCCTTACACAGTCTTCCACATCTCTGGGGCTTGGATAGAGCTTAAGGGACTCCCTCTCACCTCCCAAGCCACCAAGCCAAGATCAAAGCAAGCATCAAGTAGGAAGGTCTCCAGAGCTTCCCCTAAAGCCCCAGCAAGAAAGCCCATAAACAGAACTACCCAGTATGTGAGGGGCATGACACCAGCCAGAGGTCAGCTCAGGAAGAATCTGGAAAGCAAGCAAACCCCAGCCTCTTGCTTTCTGTCACAGTTTCCAGAGTGAAATTCAAAAGAAAACCAGCCATTAGATGGCCGTTGCCCTAGTCAGTGCGTGGGCTCAGCAATGCAGGGAGCCGGCATCCACAGACAACTGCCCAGCCTGTGCCTGGACTGAGGATGCCCAAGGGACAGCCTACAAGAACACAGAGGGCAGGGCTGACTTCAGCTGGGTTCCTGCAGGCCCATTCTTCCTAGCCCTTCGGGTCTTCAAGCAGCCCGGCCTTGGCCTTTTAGTCCTAAAGGCTCAACCTGTGGCCAGAAGCACCTGGACACATATGCTGTGGACAAGCAAGGCAGCTTCAGCCAGGGCCTGAGCAGGCTGCCTCCCAGGGCAGTCTAGACACCCAGCTCCCTGTCTGCAGTTGCAACATTCTCCCCACAAGCACCGCCTCCAACGCACAGAGCCAGCGGAGAGGCCCGTGGGGTGGGGAGGTGGCCCTCAAGCCCCTCTCCCAGTGGAGAAGGACACGGAGCATGCACAGGTGCAAATGCACAGCATGCTGCTCGGCACAGCTGGACACATGCACATGATGGGGGCTCCCCCATGCGGGGGCCACCACAGCTGCCTGAACATGGCTGGGTTGTTCCAGCCAGGAAAGGGACAGGCATGGGAGGGCAACCAGGAGGCAGGGGCCCCAGAGCAAGCAGGACAGATGCCTTCATACATGGACAACAGACAGGGGAATGGAAAGGGAAGGGTGTAGTCAAGGTGCAAAGGGTTAGGAGGCTTTTCAGCATCCCGTTTCCAGTCTTCCCTAAACCAGGCCTGCAAGTCAGAAGTGGGAGACATGGCCTTTGGCTTTT
Source organism: Montemys delectorum (assembly GCA_019843815.1). Classification (NCBI taxonomy): domain Eukaryota; kingdom Metazoa; phylum Chordata; class Mammalia; order Rodentia; family Muridae; genus Montemys; species Montemys delectorum. Next base: position 7,492 of record JADRCD010195237.1, on the reverse strand, counting down.
GGGGGCCCCCGAAGAGCCCAGAACACAGCGAGCTGCCTCCCTCAGTGAGGTGCCGGCTAAGGGTCGGTCCTTAATGCCTAGTAGAGGTACCAGAGTGGCCGGCCCTAGAGAAAATGTTCCCTGAAGGATATTAGACTGTTTCTACATCAGTAACCCTGGCCAGCCAGCCCCCTGCTCTGGCAGGAGGGGGCTCCACCTAGAGTCAGAGGCCAGGCGCCCAGCTCTGCCCTGTGTTTAGGCATCAAAGGACTCAGAGCTGGGTGGGCACTGTGCCGGCTCATCCTGAACCTCTAGTAAGCAGGGAGGGCAGGAGCGTGCAGCGTGGTCAGTCCGTGCGAGCATTGCGTGGTACCTAGAGTGTCCGGGGCAGCATCCACACAGGCACCCTCGGCACGGTCTGCCTTTACTGGAAATGAGGAGAGTATAGTTAGTCCTGGGGGCAGGTGACAGGACCGGAACAGAGAGCAGGTAACGGAGGCACTGTGACCTCCCAGCGAGTTCAGGCTCTCAGTCCCCCAGCCGCAGTGTTTGTGTCTGAGCAGGGACAGCAAGAAAGGGGAGCGCGCAAAAGTCTTCTGCTGCCTGGGAAAGAAAACGGTTCTCTATTTTTGGAGAAAAAGAATCCCTATGTTTTTCCTCCAAAAATACCCTTTCCTTCCAAAGCCAGAGTGTGGGTTCATGTTTTAAGAGATGTATTATTTTTTGCTATACACATGCCAACAAAAAAAATAATAATAACAACACATGAACCGAGATGCTACAGGAGGCCAGATGTGGGTGGAGAAAGTCTGGGAGGTGACCACTGCAAAGCATGCGGCTTTTAGGGAGGGAAAAATGTGCAGTTTAGCTTTACAACCAATTGGCAAGCGGCGAGGGTTTGCCACACCAGCCTGTGATCTGTCAATAGTGGGCTTTGATTTATTCAGGAGGCGATGGCTGCTCCTAGTTAGAAGGAAAAGAGGCTTGAGGACATAGCCACATTTAGAAGGACTGATCAAGTACATTCATTCATCTGGGATTCCACGAGTCCACCTTATTGCTATAGCCTGGGCTAACAGAGATCTTTAGCAAAATCCCAGAAAACAGTGACCCTTTCCAACAATCTCCCAGACTCTTGAGATTTGTTTTGCATTAGAACATGAAAAAATATTTAAGTTAAAAAAAGAAAAGAAAAAAGGAAGGAGAGAGAGAAAGAGAGAGAGAGAGACAGAGAGAAAGTGAGCCAGCAGACCTCAGCCTGGTCTGTAGAAGGAGTTTCAGGACAGCCAGGGTTAAGCAAAGAAACCATCTAGAAAAAAAGAAAGAAAGAAAAAAAGAAAAGAAAAAGAGAAAATTACAAAAACACTTCTTTTTTTCCCTCCAGGTCTTCCTTCTCCTGTACAGTTATAATAGCACTTCACAAACTTCATCCCTGAGGAAACCAACACAGAGGACCATCTCAAATCAGAAACAAACAAGCCCTAGGAAGAAAGTGCCCAGCAGCTCATTGTCCCATGACACATTTATTCAAACACAACCACTGTGTTATGTATCACTGACTGCAGGAACCTCCCCACTTAGGCACACAAAGACACACTGCATTAACTGGCATTAACAGAAATTAGGATTGGAACTCTGCTGTCCAGGCAGGCTAGTTCTGAAACTGTTCATATAGGACTTTGAGCACCAGGAAGACTTGTGCCCAAGCATCCACATAGGCTTGGTGTTCTAGGTAGACAAGCAGCTGTGGGCTCCTCTGACACTCTGGAGATGTAGGACAAAGGCTGAATGCTTGCTGCTAACTTACTACAGCGTAGTGTATCAGAGCATTCTCCATGACTTGACCCAGGGTTAAACGGCCTGCTAAGCAAATGAGCACCTAGATCCTTGGACCCTGGCCCCCCAAGTCCATCCTGGGAACAAAAGACAGAGGTGGTCCATTTCCAACACTTTTGACAAAAGTCCCCTTTGTTCCTCCAGCTCTATGGCTTCTTGAGAATCCTGGGCCTGAGGCTCAGGTCTGCTATAGAAACCATGTCTGGTAGTTGTGTTGTCTAGTTTGGTAGTCACTGACCACACCTGGCCACTGAGACTCAGGAATGAACTCCAGCTGTGTCCATTTTAATGAATGTTGCATGTGGCTTGTCATTCTTTTCTGAGAAAACATGGCTTGAGAGCCTGACAAGATCTGGGGATGAGGAAGCTGCTCTCCACAGCTTTCCCTGATTGGTGAGTACCAAGGACCTCTAATTTGGGCTGGTGTGACTATTCCCTCTGATGCCATTTTTCTGTCCCATCAGCAAAGTGAAGCTATATCTTATCTGCAAATGGCTGGCCAATCTCAATCACAGGCAGATGCCAACTGGCCAGCCCACGAGGATGCCAAGCCCAGTGGAGAACAGATAGGCCCACAGACACTGGCTAAGGCCAGACAGGGCAGATGGGCACTAAGGACACACAGACACCCCCATCTGTGAAGAAGTCAGGACCTGTATGGACAAGAAGGGCCAAGCCAGGGCTAGGGGGTTCCTTTAGGCACAGGGTAGGAGACGGTAAGAAAGACGACAAACCCACAGCAGACAGTCACAGCAAACCACCAGTACAGCATAGGCCTGAGCTCCCACCTGGCCTGGCTCCCCTGACGCAGATGCCCCCAGTGTTTACAGCCTAGTCACGTAAGTCTCCTCAGGGACAAACCACCCCATGCACCTTCATCATGAGGCACAACACACCAGGAAGGTACCTTTAGATAGCTGAGGGAAAGGTCCTGGGTTCACATCACCCACTTGCCCAGAAAGATAATGTCAGCTGGTCCTGCCAGGGAAAGTGTAAGGCTGTGTCCAGAGCCAGACAGAAACATGGCCACTGACTCCTGCTAGACTGGCTGAATCCAAGGATAGCAAGACTTTGGGGAGCCAGGCTTGCCACACACACACACACACACACACACACACACACACTTAGCATTTAGACAAGAGCCTAGGGATAGGCTCACCTCACTACTTGCCTCCTATGAAGCAGTTTCCTGTATACTCCCTATGTTCTTGGTGCTAAAGAGGGGGTTTAGCTGCTCCTGGAAGAGGCTAGAGATACTACCCCACCCTCCATTACCTGGCTAGTGGGTATACATCCCCAATGAAAGAGTGGGAGTCCTCACTGACAGAAACTGTTCCTCATTCCCTCAGTACTTAGCTCTTCAGGTTCCCCAACCTCCTCGAGGATCCCAGTGTGCAAAGGACCTATACACCCTTCCCAGGGATGGCAAATCTGCTGCCTCAACTGAGCATTTTGGGAGCAGGGTGTCCTGGAAGGACTGGGTTGGTAATCGTTAGCCCCCAGGGAAGGGTGTGGAGGTACAGGCAGGCAGGGGCCACTGACACGCGGGGAAGACAGAGGAGTGGCAGGGCGGAGAGCAGGGGAGCCACGGAACATACCAGAGAGCCAGTGGGCTCCCGTGGGTCCTCACCTTGAGTCCTGCTTTCAGGGTCAGCACCTCATCCCAAAAGACAGAGCAGACGAGAAAGGGGCCCAAGAAGGGCAGTAACAGTGATTAAAGCACTTGGGGGCAGCAAGATTTTCCAGATGGGGGCAGAAGAGGAAGAGAGAAAGAGAGAAAGGCTGAGACGAGGCTCTGGCAGAGAAAGCTAAAGCTATGGTAACAAGCACAAGGAGCTGCTAGAGGCCAGAAGCCTCCTGGGCAACCTGCTCCCAGTCAGGGTGCAAGGGTCAGACAGTCAGGGCAGCGTGGAGATGAGACAAGAGGCCTCCAGAACCATCCCCATCAGGGCAGTGTTGGTCTACCTTGGGCATAGCCCTGGTGTCCATAACCAAAGGGACTCCCAGCCCCAGGGCCACTGGAAATAGTGCTGAGAGGGGCAGACCAGAATAGCCCTTATGGACAGTGAGGAGCTGGAGTGGGTATCCCTGGGCACAGTGAGGCTGTCAATACTCTCCTGTTTTACCCACACCAAGGCCAGGTGAGGCTCTTTTACCTCCACAGGTCAACAACCAAGGCTACACTAGACTGACTGTCTCTTTCCAGCTAATTTTCTTAGTGATCAGGGTTTGCCACTATTGGCCGCCCCTTTAGCCGATTTGGGAAGCCTTGCCGGTCTTTGCAATTCAGGACGCCACCTATAAATTCTCCTTTTCTGGCATGGGAAAGGAAGTGCCATTCTCCGATGGACAGAGAACAGGTTCAGCCTAATTCCACCCTCCCCTGGACAAGAGCAGTTTTCAGATATTCTAGGTAATCCTGATATCTGAGAGGGCACAAGGAGCCAGGCAAATCTCCTTCTGAGACCTAAAGTCTACGAGCCATATACACACTGTACCTTGTGGACAGGTCACTGGGGGGAGGGACACACTCAGCCTAAAGGTCTTGAGTACCCAGGCAGATGCACACTGAACTCGAAATCCATGAGGATGGTCTTTCTTTGCTTATAAGTGCTAGGACAACACAGTCTCTTTCTGTCTTTCTCTATTAAGCAAAACTGACACTGGATCCCCACATAACCAGCCTGAGCAAATGGAGCTTTGGAGGCCATCAGGGACCAGGAGAGAGAGAGAGAGAGAGAGAGCAGTGAGGTAGGAATATCTTTGGAAATATGAGAGGGGCTAGGGCACCTTAACCTCCTCAGGAGGACTGTGGATACCCAAAGGCTATCAGGTAGCAAGGCCCCTCTTCTCTTCTGCCAGCATTCTGAATACATTACCCTCCCCACTAGAGTGATGGGAGGGCCCCCAGCTGGGGCTGCCAATTCCAGCACATAGGAACACAGCCTCAGAGTTCCCTGTGGGGCGGGTCCATGGGCAGGGTTTGGGAAGATGATCCAAGAAGCCTTACCCCCATGCTACCCAAATCCCTGTGAGGAGGCTATAACTGAGAAGTGACCCTGGGTGTGCCAGGACACACAATTACTTGCCACACATAGAAGCACACATGGGGCCCCATGGTAGCCCTGCCCCCAGGACACATGGTGTATACACAGAGGGAGCAAGGCAAGATGGGTACAGCACACACCGGGGCAGCTGGAGGCAGGAGGAACTGACCTTGGTGACGGCTCTGGTTGTGGTTCCTTCCTTCAAAAAGAGGAACAAAGAGTTAGTAGCTACCCGCTCTGGCAGTCCCATGACACATACAGTGGCCCAGGAAAGGGGACCTCCCTTGGCCCACTCTAGGATCTCACTAATCTACTCAGGCCTCTGGCCTCAGAACTGACACCTATCCATACGTCCACAGGTTGGGTTTGGTGCAGAGAACCATCCTCCTAGGGTACCTGTCCTCTTGATGAGGCACTACAAGGCCCAGGAACAAGGCTAGGGGAAGGAAGGGGCTCCCAAGGGAACTGTGGTCTTCTGACTCAGGGGGCTCCTTTATTGGATATTAATGGATGCTCACTTCAACACAATTGTACCAGTATAAAGTTTCAGAAAGAAAATGCAGCTGAATAAAGCTCTCAACTTAATGGAATTTCCCTCCTCCTGTGCAATTTTTCAGTGATAGTAGGAGTCAGCCAAGGACTTTGCCGCAATCCGTGGTCATGCTTGTTTTAAGGCCAGTAGTCATTCCCCGGCTTGCAGAGCTATTTTGGCCATTATCTGCTTTGGTGGAGTTGGTTCTTTCTAGTGAAGATAAGTAGATGGTGGCTGGATCTTATTTAGATAAGAAGGGAAGTTGAGGAGTGTCCCCTGGTACTCCTAGGGGAGGGCAGTGCCAGGTCAGTCTTTTGTATGACGAGCACTGAGATCCTGTGATCATTTCAAGCAGCCCTTAGGAGCTTGAACAGCCTGAACAGTTGAGGGCTCACTTCTACCCACCCTGTCAACCCTAACTGCATCTGGGAGCAGTTAGAAGATATCCTTTATTGGCCTTGGAGGCCACAAATCCAAAGTTAAGGTGTAGGTAGTCAGTCCTCCAGTGGACTAGGGAAATGTCTGCCTCTTCCAGCTTTGGGGGTTCCACATCCTTGGCTAATAGCTTATCTCTCAAGTTTCTTCTTCCATCTTCCCTTTTGTGTACATTGTGGCATCCTGTGTCTCCTCCCCTGACCTCTATGCAGACAAATAGCTGCTGAAGCTCTTAACTTACAACCTGTACAAGGGCCTTTTTTCAAATTAAGGGTCACATTTACAGACATGCGTTGAGAGTTGGTGCTCATGCACCATACCTGAGATCTAGAATATACCACCCATCCCTAAATTCATTGAGTCTCAACCCACTGCAGCATCAACTGTCAAAACTCACTAATTGTCTATGTTAAACCACATAAAGGAGGTTAGCAAGACTCTGCAGTTGTCCTGGGGGAAAGCCCTCTATGCACAGGTATGAGTCTCATAAGCAAATCACTTCCTGGCTGTGATGGAGAGACCAGCCATCACGGGGTGAAAGTTACTCTCAAACTGGGAAGGTTGATAAAGGATCCCTGGTTACCAAAGTTTGAAACCCAAAAGGCAAATTCTATTCAGAGTCACGCTTCAGTAATAACTAACCGCTGGCTCTGTTGATATCTATTTCTGCTGCTCTGAGGGCAGCCCATGTGGCCATAAGTCACTGTACTAACATCCCTCCTTTTGTAACAATCTACAATGTTGCCTTCATTCACTTGTCCCACTGACCCATGGTAGAATTCACTGGTCCTCTGTAGGGCCCTTAAGAGGCTCAGGATGAATGGCCTTGGTCAGAAGAGTCCTGTGTGCAACCAAGAGGTAGTCCTAGAATGGATCCCATTAGACGTGAGCATCCTATTGAGGGCCTGAGGTAGCTGAAGAGTAGGTACCAGGCTATGCTAGAAGAGTCCTTTCCACAGCTCTCTTGTATAAGCTTCTTCATTCCTGACTTCCATCAAGATGATTGACTGGACTTGAGTCAAACACCTGCTTTCTGCCTTGTCTGCAGCCAGTGCTCGATAGCTGAAATGCTTCTCCTCAAGCATAGGCCTTTGCTGCCTGGACAGATTCAGAATGTCCCCAGATATCCAAGTTCAAGTTTCTCATAGGGGTTTCTCAAATTATTTTTCTTCTGAAATTTGACAGTGAACAACAAGGAGAAATTAGTGTGTACTCTTCGCAGTTGGCAGGAAACCTCCCTCAATGGCTGAACATCCAAACCCACCTCTTATGATTTTACTTCCACCCAACAGGGGAACACAACTCAAGCAAGCCTTTGATATGCTACCACAGGTAAGGTACTACCTGTCCTGGGTTTTGGTAACACATTCTTTGCTGACTTCTTTCGAATGGTATCAATTCCCATTTAGTCTGGATATGAAGTATCTCCTTGGATGTGTCATGGGCTGAGGTCTTAGTGCCCAAATAGTGGCATCATTGAGATGGAATCAACCTCATGCCTGAATTAATTCATTTATGTGTTCATAAAGAATAGGCTATTCTCAGGTGCAGGGAATGTATATAGAGACAGATCAGTGGAGTGTGCCTTTGAAGGGTGAATCATGTCCCTGGCTTCTTTCTGTCTCTCTCTTCTTCCTAACTGTCCCAAAATGAACAGTATTCA
>JADRCD010195236.1:0-15667 GCA_019843815.1 Montemys delectorum | reverse complement strand
TTTTTTTTTTTTCCTGTTTATTTTATTTTGCTTTGTTTGATTTACTTGCCTGTTTGAGAAAGAAGATGTGGAGGTGGGTGGGTGGGGAAGTGGGGAGGAACCAGAGGAGATGAAGGAGGGGAAACTACAAAGTGCACTGTATGAAAAAAAATTATTTTCAAAAAAAGATATCAAGTTGCCCATGGTTTATTAAATAGTGCTCTCATGCAAGCAACCTTAAGCTCAGTGGGTACAAAAAAATATATCAAGTGGGACAAGAGTGAGTGGAAAGAAGAACTTCAGTGGGGAGAAGGGAGGAGTGTGTGAAAGCTCCATATGGACACACGTGAAGAACTGGGGAGCAGAAATAAATGGGAAACAGCAAGAGGAAGTCCCAAGCTAAACACCCAGGACGTGTACACATTTATGCATCTATGTGTGTGCATATGAAAGTGTGTATGTGTATGTCATGTACATGTGTGTATTACTCATTTCAAAATGACAAGAATTCTGTCTGTCATTGGAGTTTATGTTCTTTGTAGTTTCTGTGGAGTCTCAACAGAAGTTAGAAGTTTCTGTTTACTTTTAGGTAAATTTTAAAGCCATCACCCAGGGTAGTGTAATAGCCATGCCCAGGAGAGTATGTCCTATAAAACTGGCCTCCATGCAGATCTACTCAAGGATATTAACTCCTATTAAATACAGACTCTTATTGTTTCAAAGCCCAAAAGGTACGGAAGGCTTACAAGGCCAGTCTGAAACCAAAACGAAACAAGAACAAGACAGACAACATAAAGTGCAGAGTGCATTCCTAAGTCAGCTCTGAGTGCTCCTACCTGAGCATGTGTCTCATTGTCTTGAAGTTGCATTTTCAGGGTCTCATAGTCTGTGGTCAGCTTCTCCATTATTTTCTTAAAGGCATTTCTATGGGTTGATAATACTGTTCTTTCTTGATGCAATTTCTAGATAGAGCCAAACAGAAGGTATAACAAATGTCTAGAAAGTCAACATAAAAATCACACTTGGCCTCAACAGAGGAATGGATACAGAAAGTGTGGTACATCTACACAATGGAGTACTACTCAGCTATAAAAAACAATGAATTTATGAAATTCTTAGGGAAATGGATGGATCTGGAGAGTATCATCCTGAGTGAGGTAACCCAATCACAAAAGAACACACATGGTATGCACTCTCTGATAAGTGGTTATTAGCCCAGAAGTTTGGAATACAGGAAGAACGACCCACAAACCACAAGAAACTTAAGAAGAAGGAAGACTAAAAGGTGGACATTTCATTCCTTCTTAAAAAGGGGAATCAAACACCCACAGAAAGAGTGGCAGAGATTAACTATGGAGCAGAGACAGAAGGAAGGACAAGCATATAGCTATCTCCTAAGAGGCTCTGACAATACATGACTAATACAGATGTAGAGGCTCACAGCCATTCATTGAACTGAGTACACGGTCCCCAATGAAGGAGTTAGAGAAAGGATCTATGGAGCTGAAGGGTTTGCAGGCCCTTAGGACAAACAACAATATGAACTAACTAGTACCCTCAGAGCTCCCAGGGACCCAATCACCAATCAAGGACTATACAGGGTGGGACTGATTGTTCTGGGAGCATGTGTATAGTAGAGGACTGCAAATTTGATCATCAATAGGAGTAAAGGACCTCGGCCTTGTGAAGGTTTTGTGCCCCAGTGTAGGGGAATGCCAGGGCCAATAAGTGGGAGAGGGTAGGGTGACAGGCATGGGGAAGGGGGAGGCAAAAGGGGTTTGTTCTTGTTGTTGTTTGTTTGTTTGTTTGTTTGTTTTGGAGGGGAACCTGGGAAAGGGAAAATGTACATGTAAATAAAGAAAATACCTAATTAAAAAAAAAATCACACTTGGCTTAGAGACTTTAATAGTTTTATTTTGTAAAATTCTACCAGACTTATAATCACTTTAAGACTTATTTATTGCCGGGCGGTGGTGGCGCACGCCTTTAATCCCAGCACTTGGGAGGCAGAGGCAGGCGGATTTCTGAGTTCGAGGCCAGCCTGGTCTACAGAATGAGTTCCAGGACAGCCAGGGCTACACAGAGAAACCCTGTCTCAAAAAACAAAAAAAACAAAAAACAAAAAACAAAAAACAAGATAAGGTGATAAGTTTTAAAGGCTTTGTTAAACATATACCTTCTTCTTCTCTTCGGCTGACGACTTTAAAGCTGCCAGGTCACTGTATGTCTCCAGGTCAGCAGTCATTTGTTTAATTTTGTTTTTCAGAGACTGCTGCTCTTCTGTCATCTTACTTTCTAGTAGTTCCATTTTCTGTAGATCCAGCTGCAGACGCTGACTGTCTGAAGCACAAGAATTTAAGGCAACAATTAAAATTCTATACTATCATATAACTAGTTTTAGGATTTTAGAGGTCACAACATTGTAGTTACTTGATCAAGATATTTATTGTATATATTTCTTCTTAGGACATCTTACTTAGTATATATTTATGACTGTTAATAACTAATGCACAGTGAACAGCCTATACTTTATTTGTGAATGGAGCATATTTAATGTGATTTTCTTCTTAAGGTATATAATAAACTTCTTGTCTTAGGGTGCACACTAGACAGCACATTAGCACTTTAAATGCAGAACATTTTAAACTGCATAGTTAGGAAGAGGAAGGAGTGATGGAGAAGGAGAGAAGGAAGGGTTAGGGAGAGGTATAGGACAGAGTACTAAACACCTAGAAAAATATTGATCTTTTACAATATAACTAAATAAGTGAGAAGGTCTGTGCTCCAGAGAAAACAAGTCTTGTCTGAAGACAAGAACAGACATTTAGTAACTAGATATTTATTCCACTTAGTATTCATTTAAATGAATATAAGTAAGGAAAACAGTGCTTTTCAAAAGTCACTGGTTTTTAAAGGGCATTGCAGGTTAGGGAGATGGCTCAAGAGATAAAGTGCTTACAGCATAAGAATGAGGACCAGAGTTTGGATCTTTTGAATCCACAGACATGTTGGGTAAGCATGGCAGCCTACTATAGTCCCAGCATCGAGGGGCAGAGACAGGGAATCCCAGAATAAACTGGCTATAACCCATATTCAGGGTTATTGACCAATCTTGCCTCAAAAAAGTATTAAGTGGTTGAGGAAGATATTTTACATCAGCTTTGGACCTCCATATGCACACGTGTGTACCCATACCCAAGTAAATATACACACAGATATACAAAAATGATTTTTAAAAGGGGTTGTTATACAACCAAATACTTTAAAGTTGCTATAATTAAGCTAATATTCCTTGAATGTTTCATTTACTCCTTTCAGAGTTTTAAACTTAAGCATATTGAAACACACATGTATAAGTATATATCAATATATGTGCAACAAGACTTAAATGTTATCATAGTGTCAATTTCAAGCTAGGTACATGCTTATTATCCTGGCATCTGGAGGCTGAGGCAAGGGGACTCTGAGTTCAAGGCCAGATGGGAAATATAGTAAGACTATCTCAGAAATCCAAAACCATAAAATGCTTCATTTGGATTCCTATCTTCACTAAGGTTACAAACAGTTATGAGAATAAAGTGCTAAGCATGTTTCCAAGGTGTATTATAGCACTTTAATAATATAGATAGGAAACATGCTTAGCTAACTGAAGCAAGCAGTTACATAAATTTAACTGCAAATGTAATTTGGATATGTACTCAGAAAATACATTTAAGAACTCTACAAACTGATTTTTTTTTCCAGAGAAAAGGAGCAAATGTTTGGCTGGTATAGAGTAAGGTTTATCTCCCTTTCCCATCAGGTCCTTATGAAAAGCTGAAAGCTTCTCCAAGGGAAGAGACAGGAAGAGGAAGCAGTCGAGTTCCTTCTGATATGCTATGAAGTCGCGAGGTTTACTAAGCAGTGTGTACAGAGCAGCACAATCTCAGGAGGAGCCACTTTGACCTGGGGAAATGGTTTTGAAATATTCTGCCATCAGCACATTTGTTTACTCCCCAGAGTTTCCTTTCTAAAAATATAAATAAAAACTACTGCTAGCACGATTCTTTGCCTCTACCCTGCAGTACAGTGCTTCTCATGTTTCTATGATTGATCTGGAGGAGCCCTTGTGGCTGTTGCTTCTTTTTCCTCTTCATCACAATCATCTCACTCACTTGATATAACTTCTTTCACCTTTTCTCTAAGAAGTAATGTTGCCCCTGAGAGTAAGAGTGCTCAACAGTGAAAAAGTCAGGTGTGTTCCAGTAATGATCTCAAAGACACTCAGGGCGGTCAACAAGATTATCATAAACTTCTGGTGATTTTCAGATAAAAGAAATGTTGTTAAGTGTGGGCAACAATATAAAGAAAAGGAGGAATAAAAAACTATAGTCTTAAATAAACAAAAGAATCCATAGATGAAATAAATTATAAAGGCAGAATTCAAATCTTAGTAACATTTCCAGAAAAAGAAAAACTTTACTTTAGTGACACTGTATTTTTCACCTCTATGAGAGTCAGTTCATTCTTTTACAAATCCACAAGTGGAGAAAGCACAGTGACTAGTTTTTAAAAGGAAATATAAACACAAAGCATAAAGGTATGTAAGAAATACAGAGTCCTAATCACTAACTTTGTTTCCTGGTATTTATATTTGCCTTTACAAAACATTTTTCAATGGCTGTGGCACCAAGATAACTCAAGGGAGGAAAAAGCTTGTTGAATTAACATCAACCTTAGATAAGTGGCTATATAGATGAGTTAATGTAATTCCTTAGTCTACAGAGAAGAGGAAAGGTTTTTAAATGTTCAAACTAGCCCAAGAACCTAAAATTAGCAATTTGAAGATATTTGCAGACTAATAGTTTTACAGAATTATGCACCATCATCAACAGAGAAGCAATCTAAGTATTGATGAGTGGATAAAATACCTACCATGCTAGGCAAAATAAGCCAGTCCCAACATTATGACCACATTTCTATGCAGCTTTCTTAAGAGGCAAATTCAAGAAACAGAAGTAGAATCGTGATTGCCATGAGTTAGAACAGAGGGAACAAGGAGTTGTTCAATGATAAAATTTCAGTTTTACAAGATGAAAAAGTTCTGGAGCTCTGCTGTATAACCCATGCAATTCCAGCCTACACATCTCAAACTAATTAAGAGAGATCATCAAGAAAATAAACAACAAGCACTGCTGGAGGGAATGCAAACTGTTGAATTCGGTACAAACATCAGTGTGGAGGTTCCTCAAAAGACAACATTATACCCGAAAGACTCCAAGTCAACAGTCATAGAGGTATTGCACATCCATGTTTACTGCTATACCATTTACAACAATAAGAAATAGAACCAGCCTAATGCCCATCAACAGACGAAGAGAAAAGAAAATGTGATGTACTTACACAATGGGATTTTAATCAGCCATCAAGAATGAGACCCTACATCTGCAGGAATATGAGTGCTACTAGAGATCATTATGTTGCACAAAAAAGCCAGATTCCGAGAGACAAATACCACATTTACTCTAATGAATGCTAAGCTTACATTTATGTGTACAAATAGGTCTTAAAAGTGTAAAGGGAACCATGAGGGGCAGGAAGTGAGGGGGAGAGACAGGAAAGAGGGAAAATGTAATGCATGTGTCATGAAAGCAGAAGGGGTATTTGGGGTGAAGAAGAGAACCAATAAAAGTGTGTCAGAGGGCATTGGAGATTAATACAAAAGTACAATGACACACATTCATACATGCATGAACAGGCCATAGCGACTGCCATTTATTTTGAATATAAACTTAAAAAATAAAGTGAACAATAGCTAAAATACTAAACTTTGTGTATTTTTAACATGCTAAAAAAAGTACAAAGTAACTGTAGATATAAGCCAACATTGGAATGTATCTTTGATAGTTGCTCAGCATATAAATCACAAGAACTAGTAATCGTAATCTTATGGCAACAAGCTAAACCCATTTTGGTACAAAATATTCTTTAAACATAGAATAACAGCAATTCTCTATTTCTAATATCACTTTTAATTAACTTGCATCTTATTATCATTCAATATGCATTTACAAGCTCAGCATTTCCTATCCAACTCTCAGGCAACAGTACCTTCAAACATATGGATTTTTTTGGATGTAGAACCATAACATAATTCTTTTACTAACTGCATAAGTGCTACAGCAGTATTTAAGACATTACTGAACTATCAAGTTCATGAATCTTTCTACAATAAAAAGAATGAATAATCAGTTCAGGTCCGAATAAGTTTTACTCTCAAAAACATTTTAGGTTTTGGGAATATAAAATATAGTTATTCCATGTCTAGGATACCTAAACATTAACATTTCAGAGAGAGAGATGGGAGAGGGAGACAGAGAGGGAGAGAGTGTGCGGTGTTCATCTTTCTCAGCCACTCTCCACCTTTTTATTTTTGAGACAGGGTTTATCACTGAACCTGGAGTTGGCAAGGCTGGCTGGCTTGTCTTTAACTGCATGTCTGTATGTGTCCACCACCTTAACACTGGGATTACAAGCATGTCACCATGCCGAGCTTCAGTGTGGGAGGCAGGGATCCAAAGTCCCCTATGCTTGCAAGCACTTTACTGACTTAGCTTGAATCCTTAAGTATTTTAAGTTAGTAAACATTAAATTCCTTTTCCTCTAAACCTGCTAGTATAAATCCAAGTAGACAAAAAGGGCAAATTCAGTCACCCTACACCATAAAAAAACACTCAGAATCTGTTAACACAGAAACCCAAGATTCCATATGAATTTCTATAACTTTTTATTTAATCTCAACCTATGTCATTTGACACGTACATCTTTTTGATCACTTGATATAGGTTTAATGTACAATTAAAATTTCTACCATTTTATAGAATACAGATTGGCATATCAATTTCTGTGGTACATTGGTTAATAAAAATCAAAATTAATCTGTTTTTTAGTTTTTAAAGTATGACAACAAAATAATTACAATTAAGCATGTATGCTTAGATGCATGCCATTTTCCTTGGTCAGTGCTGTGCTAGTGAGCATGGCTAAAACTATTTCAATATCACTGGCTAAGAATATCTCTCCCTGACCAAACTCTAGTCAGTCTCTAAACTCTTTTCATTTAAGCCTCACTGTAAGAGATGACTGCTTAACCTCATAATCTGCCTATCGGAAGCTATGGCTGTGGCTACTACCAAGCACTGTGAAAGAACAACACACTACATGTCATTACCTTGTAAAAAGACCAAACTTCAAAATCTGAAACTGAATTCCCAGTTCTGCATGTCACTTTGCACCACTGTAAAGTTAGAAAACTTACAGACTGTGGCCTGGGAATATAGGCTGGTAGTAGAGCAGCTCGCTAGCACCATACATGGATACACAGACAGAAAATGGTATGTGAAACCTTCAGAAGCTAGGAATGCTCTGGATTCAATAAGTACAGTAAAATGAATGAGGATATGCCAATGTTGTACTAGTAAGCTCCTGGGTGATGTCATATGCAACTCTCAAATTGCCAATGATGGGGGTAACAGGCACTTATCAATTAGATCCATCCTTATGAGACTTTCAAAAGAATTCAAAAAGGAATGAAGATGCGTTTTTGAAGTTCCAATTTGTTATAAAAAAAAAAAGAAAAAACAGGCCAGGCAGTGGTGGCACATGCCTTTAATCCCAGCACTTGGGAAGTAGAGGCAGGCAGATTTCTGAGTTCCAGGCCAGCCTGGTCTACAGCCTAGAGTGAGTTCTAGGACAGCCAGGGTTGACAGAGAAACCCTGTCTTGAAAAACAAAACAAAACAAACAAACAAACAAAAAAACAGGAAGAAAAACCAACACCAAATCTTACCTGAGGTCAAATTCCTAGCAGTTGTCTGTGACTTCTGCATTTCAGTCGACTTAAAGCTGAGGTCATCCTGCATCATCTTTAGCTCTTGGTTGGTGATGGAGGATATCTGTTTCATACGGTTTATATTCTGATTTGCAGAGAAATAAACAAAAGATTCAGCTGTATGTAAAATGTCCTATAAAACCACCATAAAACACAAGGGATGTGATGCTTTCAATAGTTATTCAATTTTGATGTTTTATAGAATGCAGTAGGATTCAGTCATGTTTTCACTTGCTTTGTTAAACTGTTGAGGAACTATGCAGACGTAGAACACTAAAACCACTGAAAGGGGGCATACATTTCCCTTCTTAGCATCACACATAGTAGATTCTCAATAAACACTTTCTAAAAACTTAGGATGTTCATTAGGTATATCTACAAAAAATATTTACTATACAAATTACAGTATAAGACATATTAACAACTTCTAAAATACTGTCTAGGTTTTAGAACTGTATCAGTAAATTCAGATACATTATCAATGGAAAATCTTAAGTTTTATTCTTATCATAGCTTCTTGTACTGTCTTACACTGATCATGTACATCCCATCCTTTCCCACATTATCTTAATTAGCTAAAATGTTCCTACAGAGATAAACACTAATAGCTTGAAGAAACAAGGAGGGAATTTAAAGGAAACAGTTGAAGTGGTCAAATACAACACTGAGTCTTGCACTTTCTTTACTGCTATTTGGAGAACCAGAATCCTGAGATGGCACACAGCACTTACCCGACTGCAATGCTCTAACAGGGTAATGATGCTGGCTTCAATCTGTGCCTTCCGCTCTAGCTCCTGATTCTTCGTTTCCTCAAAAGTCTCTATGAAAGCTGCCGATTGTAAACATGGTAAGACAGACTACTGCTGATAGAACTTAGTGCTAAATAAACTTGACTGTTTTCCAGAAATTCAAGTAAATATAAAACTTAAACTATTAACCTACTCTACTTTCAAATACTTACAGTCTTTTATGTCTCTGATATAAGTAAACTAGAGAGTTATAGAGGCTCAAAAGAAATAACTGATCCCATAATGATCAGAAAAACTACCTCCTTGACACAGCTATAATTATTAATACTTATAGTTGGTCACTGGTTTTATTTCTGAAATTAGTATTAATAAATATCTATCTTATCTAAAATCCCTTTTTATTAAGTTAATCAAATAATGACTTAATCACAAAATAAATTTTATCATTTCTTCAGATTATAAACACCTATTCTAAGAAATTACTCATTTAAATGATTTATAACTCATATATACTTTTGACCTTATTTGCATTCTTTAATTATTCCTATGGAACTTCTAAAATTAAAAATAAGTAGTTAAAATTTTACTATTAGTAAGAGAATAGCATCAATGTTGCATGCATTCTCTAATGTACTTCCATTATAATTTTTCTACCAATTCTTTTTTGGTAGCTCAATAGTGTAGCATATGTTTTCTACTTTAAAAAAACACACACACACACATATATATAGCAATCTAATTTGCATGTTATATGATACTATAATAGATAATGATTTGATACCATTTCAAATGGGAGAAAAGAAAGAAAATTTTCAGGTGAACCCATTCACTCAGAATCCAATTTTTAAAATATTATTTTTTAAGTGGTTCAATGTGTTCAGTGCCTTGTACAAATGAATAGCAATCTAATACTTACTTTATAAGATCACCACTTACCATCCATATTTTCCTCCCTTTTTTTAAGTTCCTTGTATTTTTGATTCATTTCGCCTATAAGAAATACAAAACATTAGTTTTTAAAATTCCAATCATAATATCCTAATATAGAAGTATTTTTGGGTTCTCTTTATGCCATTAAGTCATTGAATATTTGATAGTGTCTAGTAAAATTTTAATTTGGGGGTTGGAGAGATGGCTCAGTGGTTGAGAGCACTGACTGCTCTTCTGGAGGTCCTGAGTTCAAGTCCCAGCAACCACAGGGTGGCTCACAACCACTTGTAATGGGATCTGACGCCCTCTTCTGGTGTATCTGGAGACAGCTACAGTTTATTTACATAAAATAAATAAATAAATAAATAAATGTTTAAAAAATAATTTTAATTTGGAGAAATTTGCTTGGATTTACTTTCAAACTCTTTTAAGCCACTGTTTGTGCCTTTACAAATAGGAAAAACATTCTCCTGAGTTTAACAAACTTTCAATTTGTTTTGATTCCAAAACTGAAGCTGTTCAGCCTATACATGAACTCTATCAGTGATAGGAAAGAAGCTCCCCAGCAAGTCTGCCCCATCTTTGAATAATTTGCAGCAAGCATGATAGCAGCATTTCTTAGCTCACAAAACTTAGAATCTAGGAACATAACATGCTACATGTTAAATTCATATGAAAAGGATACTATAGAAATGTACAACTAAGCTAATTCAAGTAATGTGGGAAAAATTTCCCTAATATTCATGCTACATTATAAAGAATCATCAGGAATTACTTATATATGAAAAAAATGTTCAAACATTTTCCAGTAATTAGAATGGAAGTTAGTAAATTTTCACCTCAGGTATCAAGAGCCAGAGTGAATGGAAAGTGATAAGAGAGAGACTGAAACGTAGGATAATTCTCAAGATTCTTAGGCAACTTGAAAAGATAGCTGCATCGCTTCTCGGCCTTTTGGCTAAGATCAAGTGTGAAAAGATAGCTGCATTAGCTGCAAAGGGGGACAAGGTGATAAAGAGGCTGCATACAGAAATGTAGAACATACTGAGTTTAGTGAATATGAAAGTCATGTCTAAAGAGACAAAAATCCAAAGCTAGAAAGGACATCTCTGACATAGTGGCCCCACAAGGGAACCATTAGTTATGGTGGACTGTGATCATTGTGATCATTTTCATAATGGGGTTTCACATAACAAACACTGAGCTATGGAAGTACAGAGACATTCTCAATGTAAGATGTTGTGACTCCATGTACCTAGGGCATCAAGAAAACATAAATATATGAGCTTGCTTCAACCCAGTTTCTTCAGGCCAATCAATCAGTCCTTCACTTCCTAGAAAAACTAAGGGTAGAAAAAGATGGAAAGAATAGCAAGCCATTACTACGGGGATTCCTAGTTAAAATCTGGCATTAAAAAGGACATTTAAGAACAACAGATAATAGGAGTGGAACGGCAGAAGAACAGCAGTCCAGACACTAAAACTCCAATTACCTATGTTCTATATTTTCCTCTATGGTATAGAAAATTTCACAGATCTGATTAAAGCATTAATAAATGTGTGCAAACAGTAGCGGTAGCGTCCTTACGGAGCAGGGCAGGGAAGCAAGGGAATACTGACTTTCGCTTGTGCACATGTATGACGTATAATACTGAACATTTACTCATCTTGCAGGTATATTTCTCAGTTAGGAACAGATAGTCTGTATGACACATGATCTCAAATGTTCCGATCACATGGCGATAAACATCCAAATAGTAGTTGCAAACTGAGGAACCTCTGAACCTGCGGAGGCTGAGTTCCTGGATCTGGCAACCCTGGAGACTCGTTAAGGCATTAAGGGATTGCGAGGAAGGTCTGCATTCTAAGCTATTTAAAAACATACCACCTTATCTTCCTTTCTCCAAACCAAGGAGAATCTCCTACATATGCTTTGTTTATGGTTCATCTTTTTCTTTTCCTGCTCAAGATGCTTCAATGAGGCTTTCCCTTCTACTCCAGTAAGACTATTCCCAAGGAGATTTGATGACATATTAATTATCCAACCCAAGGGCAGTTTCAGTTCTCTCACCCTGCAATATCTGCCTCTGTTGATAAACTCTTTTTGACATATTTTCATGTATTGCTTCTGCATTGCATAGGTGATATCCTCTCAATTCATTTTTTAAATGTATTCTTTTGTGTATGTGTGCATGTGTGGGTGGGTGTGTATGCATTCAAGCATGCCACAACATACATGTGAAGGTACAAAAAATGACTTGTAAGAACAGACTCTCAAACTTAGGCTGCCAGACATGTGGGCAAGTATCTTTATCCCCTGAGCCTACTCTCTTAGTCCTTAACTGATTTCTATAACTGTACTGTATCAATGACAATCGCATTTAGTCCTGTGACTTAAGAACCCTTAATTGTTTCCCAATTTTCAAATTCTTTAATCTAACTGCTTACTAGATTTAGTATTTAGATGTCCTTCTAGGAACCTAAAATACAGTATATACGTTAAACTTTTCAGCATTCCCCCTCAAAATTTGTACCTCTTTATTTTCTGTTAGTTTGAATATCCTCACCATTGACTATCATTTAAGTCAGGAACCCAGAAGTCCTTTCTCCCACTTGAAACAACGCACCATTCTTGTTGCCAGCAAACTCAATGGGAAGGCATACCTGGCCAGTATCTTGAGTTACACACCTGGACAGTAAGACTATATGGAACAGAGCTCCTGCATATCTCAAAGGACTCCCAAGCTTCAAAACAAATTCCTCATCACTCTTGAAACAGAGACAAGTCAGAGCATCAGTGAACTGGTCTATATTGTGATTTCTCAATAGAAAATTAGCTTCTGGAGCTGGAGCAATGGCTCAGTGGTTAAAATACAGCTCTTTAGAAAGATCAAAATTCCTAGTACTCAGTATCAGCTGGCTTAGAACTACCTAACTCCAAAAGTTCTAGCAGTCTTTCTGGACCGCACTGGCACTTTGCACACATGTACACACAGGCACGCACACGCATACATACACAATCCATAGCTATTTTTTTGTTAATACAAACTATTGTTTTAGCTGACTTTGGGGTGACTCTACATTAATTCATACTAAACTATTATTTTAGACCCCCTCTAACATTGTCATGCATTTGGAGAGCCAAGACAATTTTTCTATTTCAATTTCAGTTAGCTTGGATGTCTTACTAAATTCCATATTCTCAATTTTGCTGCCCCCCCAACCTACTTCTCTCATGTCAGTTTAGCAGTAAGCAATAAATTCCTATTTCAAATACTTTTAAACTGCTATATTAAAATGAGCACATAAATTAATGATTTAAACTAACTTTTCAGTTTAGGCTCCGTCCAACTCGCAAAACAGTTTGAATTTTGGTAGACAAGTCTCTTTTCAGATAGGGAGACAACAGTACTTATAAGTACAAGGTGCACTTTAAAATACATAGTGAGAAGCCTCTGAGAGACTAAGGCAGGAGGGAGTGTGCAGATACTAATCACCTCAGTGCTGCCACAGAGGTAGAATGAATATGTGTGTGTGTGTGTGTGTGTGTGTGTGTGTGTGTGTGTGTGTGTGCGTGTATACATCTTGAGGGCATACAGGAAGGGTACAGTCCATTGGACAAGGAGTCATGGCAACTGGTCTTATCAAGTCTACAGTTTACAAGCAAACAAAGATGAATGCTAGTGTGTGGCTTTCTTTCTCCTTTTTATTCAATGTAAATGTGTATCTTCCCACCTCAACTTAATCCCACATAGGCATGCCCTGAAAGCTTTTTGGGTAATTTTAGATATAGTCAACAGTCAATAGTGTCAGGCTAGTATGGGCTTGGTAAGAGTGCTTTGAATACTAAAATCTCTAAATTGGGAAGTATTGAATTAAATTATTGCTCAAAGGCCTGTAAGAAAAACAAAATGACTCTGTAGAAGTTTGTTTGAACAGAGTATTTATTTTAGATTCTATCCTAGTAGTACTTGGCATGTACCAAATGTAACACAGGCCCTCAATTATTTTCCAAAGCAGTGATTAGCAAATATAGTAGGAATTTTGGCTAATACACAAAACACTAAGAGCTATCTTCATGGTTTCAAAGTGAAGTCTCAGGTATATGTTAAAATCTGCATTCCTAGCCAGTTTCAGGTGGTGCTGAGATATCACAACTCTGATTCTTTGAAAAACAGTCTTGCTACGTCAATCTCCACATTCACCAATGAGTAGGCTAGTACTGCTGAGTGCCATTTGGACAAATACTGAGAACGCATAGGCTAGTACTGCTGAGTGCCATTTGGACAAATACTGAGAACCTATAGGCTAGTACTGCTGAGTGTCATTTTGACAAATACTGAGAACCCATAGGCTAGTACTGCTGAGTGCCATTTGGACAAATACTGATAGGAGAATGCTTTCTATGATATGATTGTGGAAGTAATACTAAAGTTTGAGCTTATAAGGAAACTGAATTCATGATAACAATCTAACAATTGACATGTGAGAAATTTTGTATTGCTATTCTAATTCTCTCTGTCTCCCCCACACTCCCTCTACATACATGAGTGATTGGGATGTAAATTGAATACATTAATGGGAAAATTTTTTTAAAATATGAAGAATGAGGTTGGATAGGCTGCAGCTAAAGTGCATGTCCAAGATCAGTTAAAGTAGCACTGTGTGGACTCAAGTCAAGACATGTTTAGTTGTAGGATAAAATTATTCTGCCTGGGACTGGTGAGATGGCTCAGGGGTTAAGAGCACTGACTGCTCTTCCAGAGGTCCTGAGTTGAAATCCCAGCAACCACATGGTGGCTCACAACCACCCGTAATGAGATCTGATGCCCTCTTCTGGAGCATCTGAAGACAGCTACAGTGTACTTATGTATAATAATAAATAAATCTAGATAAAAATTTTAAAAAAAAAATTCTGCCTTAATTTTTTATTTTAACTGTATACCACTAAGACTCCTAAAGCAAACCTTATGAATTATCTGTATAAGAAAGGAAGGCCAACAGAGTCAACTAACCTGGACTCTTGGGGGCTCTCAGAGACCGAAGCACCAACCAAAGACCATAATAGTTATACCCAGATATGCAGCTTGGTCTTCATGTAGGTTCTGAACAACTGGAATAGGGCTATCCCTAAAACCGTTGCCTGTTTGTGGAATGTGTTCTTCTAGCTAGGCTGCCTACTCTGGTTTCAGTGGGGGAGGATTGCCTAGCCCCACAGAGACTTGATGTGCCAGAGTGATGGGGGAATACCCAGATAGGGCTTTTGCCCTCTCATAGGAGAAGGCGGTATGGGAGGAGGAATTGTGGGAGGAGGAACTGGGAGGGGGCAGTGATATGGATGTAAGGTAAATAAATAAATTTTTAAAAAATGAAAAAAAAAGAAATATCTTATGTAAGTTACAGAGACATGGCTACACAAAAAGACTATATCCTACAGGCAAAGTAAGTATTTTTCATTATTCAAAGCTACATATAAATTACAGAATAAATTACAAGTAATTATCTCATGATAGGACAGTGCTTTGGAGGCCCAACATACTTTATGTGTACATCTAATATATTACAGTCTTGCCATTATCAGATATTTATGTCTATGGTAGATTAATAATCAAATACTATTTATCATGCTGTCTAATCCAAATGTGCAGTAATACTGGATTCTACAAATGAAGACATAATTGTTAGTAACTATGCTCCAACATTCATCTTGGGTACTGTACTTTGTTAACTGTGCATGTCAATCCTAGCCTACATAAACAGATTCTTAGAGAATTAGCCCCACCTTATGGAGATTGGTAACACTGCACATTTGGGCCTTTGTCTGCAGGCAAGAGAGTTTAGAATTATCATGGAGTGGCTATATTACTTTAACAAAAACTAGGACATTTACATAGCTTGCATTGGTGAGAAACAATGTCTACATCCTGCTTCCAGACATAGGAAATGGCTCAATCTTTGTGAGAAATTAACAAAATTAAAAGTAATAACTCTGACTTATGCTGGTTAAAAACTTGAGTTGTAGAAATTTATTCTGTATAATACACATGAATATACACACACACCTATGAAGCCACTATTTTGTTTGTTTGTTCTGAGTTAGGGTCTGACTATGTAGCTCTAGTTGTCCACAAGCTCATTAT
>JADRCD010195235.1:0-16903 GCA_019843815.1 Montemys delectorum | reverse complement strand
GCTAGGGAAAAGAAGGTGGATATGCAATAAATGTATCAAATGTCACCAAAGAGGTATACATGAAAAATAAGCAGAGATGTCTGTGGATCAAAGGATTGTAGGTCTTTATTTTGTTCAGTCAAACTTACTAATACCTTCCAGATCTCCATTTTCTGATGAGCATATCTTTTTTGTAGTTAGGTATCTTTGTCAAATTCACCCAGCCTACAGTCATCTGACAGGAAAGTCACAGTTGAGAAATTTTCTAGATCAAATTGGCCCATGGACATGTCTGTGGGTGGAACTGTCTTTTGTTACTTGATGTACGAGGGCCCAGCCCACTATCAGGCTGCACCATCCCTGTGCATGCAATCATGAGCTATATGAGGAAGCTAGTTCAGCTTGAGCCTGCACATCAGCCTCAGCCTAGGAGGAGGTTTCCCTCAATGATGAACTTTGACCTAGGAGTTTAAGCCAAGCTGTTTCCTCCCATAAATCACTCTTTGTCAGAATATTTCTATCACCTTAACAAGAAGGAAACTGCAAGTCGGTTTTTGCTAATTGCCATCCACTTCTCATTTATCAACTAAAAGGTAGAATTTGCTTATAAGGAATCAAAACCAGATGTCTGAACCTGATCTTCCCGAGTCCTCGAGATCTTTGCAGAACCTCATTTTCGATGTTGAACCTTGTGTTTCTCATCGATTCTGTGTGTACCACTAGGTGAACCTCAATAATAGACCTGTGCAATTGTGTCTCCACTCTGCACCTTTCATTGCAATTATCTGCCATTCCTGCTAAGGTCAGCCTTCCTCTGTGAGTTCACTCTATTGCCTCATTTGTAGCCTTCACTTATCACAGCTCACTCTGTCATGTGACCCACGTTGATGCTGCTGCTCATCATCTGGCTAATCCTAAATGGAAGAGACGGCCAAAGCTCTGCAAGAGCACCCAGAAAGACAGCCAAAGGGGAGGCCCTCTTCTCCCTCTCTCTGGCCACTGAAGACCTAAGAGTTCTATGAGAACTCCAGAGCCACGTAGAACAGGAATGGGATGCAATGAAGGGGCACAGGAAGGTGTTTCTGCAGTGAAGGAAGTTCTTATGAGTTCAATTCACTGAAGCAGGAGGGCTTATCACCAAGGCAACACAGTGTAACATGTATGCAACCTAGGAAAGTTAGGCAGGCATCAGAGTGGAGCTAAATGTTTCCTTATCTTGGAGAGGCAGTAAGGACTAAGGAGGGCTCAGCACACACATGGGGAATTAAATTATCATGTAGCACTGAAGAACTTGCTAATAACACCTTCAGTCAATACTGAGAAACAGAGACACCTAGTTTGAGTGTATTTTTCTGGAGATTGCATACAATATGCCTCATCTGTCTCCTCTCAAACCAGAAAAAAAATAAAAAACAAAATAAGTAGTGCAGGGAAAAATAAAATAGAAATTTGTTTTCAAGAGTGTACACACCATTATTGTCATTGTATTATTCTTTCAAAATAACTTCAAAAATAAGTCCCCAAACTCAAAGACTATCAAGTCGAGGTTGTTAGATAGTTTTCCTATAACTTCAGTTTAAGGAAACTGAAACTTTAAGAATGTGTAATAAAAGAATATCTGCAAAGAAGCAAAGCACTCTTTCTTCCTCTTTTGGATTTGGTGACAGAATAACCCAGCCACTGAGCCTCATTTTCTTCTAACAGGCAAAGTTAACTGATCAGTTCACCCCCCGAGTCTCTGATCATCAGGGAGCAATTGTTGCCTACCTCCAGGTCCATTTGCTTAACTTCCATTTTCTTGGGACAGAGACACGCTGGTCTGAAAAGTGAGACCGTGCACTTGTTAATTATACTGGGAGAGGAACACCTGATCCAGAGACCTACAGACAGCCTGTCTGTGTTAATGGGGAGTGCTAGCAAAAACAGGCTGGTCACAGGAAGCAAACAGACATGTGTCTCGGTCCTTTGTAAAAGTAGTAAAAACAGAATTATTACAGGGTGTGGGCCTCAGTGCAGAAGAAGTGAAATAAGTCATGTTTTGTTTTCTCTGCATGTTTAGTGACCACTTGTGTGTGTGTGTGTGTGTGTGTGTGTGTGTGTGTGTGTACTTAAATCCCAGCTAATAAGCACCAAGAACAAAGATTATTTATTCAGTGGTTATTGGTTATAGCAGTATCTTAGAAGGAGATGGTATAGCTCATGGAAACATGGAGGGGAGGCATCAATAGAAGTCAAAGAAACCCAAGGAGGAGGAATCCACAGTGAATTCTGCAACTTCTCTGTAACTTCAAAAGGACTTTGTTATCTTAAAAAGCTTTCTTTTGTCAAAGATCTATTAATATAGTCTATTATTTATTATTATAGATCTATTATTTATTATTATAAATAAGTACACTGTAGCTGTCTTTAGACACACCAGAAGAGGGCATCAAATCTCATTAAGGATGGTTGTGAGCCACCATGTGCATGTGGTTGCTGGGACTCGAACTCAGGACCTTCAGAAGAGCAGTCGGTACTCTTACCCGCTGAGCCCTCTCGCCAGCCCAGTTAAAATCATTCTTGTCTTTAAGCACATCCTCACCGTCAATAATCACCTGAACCTTTCAACTCATTTTGGGCCTCAGTTTCTCCTGTTGGTGCAAGACAGGGTTAATAGTAGTCCCATTGCCATGGGAGTATATGAATTATCAGGAGCCATGCGAATAAAACTCTCACAACAGTATGTGTACATGGGAGAACTATTATGGAACTATCTCTTGCTATCTGAGGAGATGATACAAGTTCACATTTTGAAAGCTCGGTTTGAGCCATGTGCTTTCATGCATAGGGCTATAGTTATAATTAATTATGCATAAAATACTTAGGAAAATAGTTAATGCTTAGTGTTAGACGTTACATGCTACTTTTCCTCATGCTACTCACTTGCATGTGTCCTCTCTAGTGGGACCAGAAAGCATTCCAGTGGTACCAGAAGCTATACTCAGTGCCTTTAACCCCCAACAGTTCCTGGCCAAGACTTCTTGGCCAGCATCCTCTTTTGTGCATTCAATGTTCCCACAGAGCACACAGTGAGAAAAAAGCTAGCTCCTCCATCCCCCACCCTGGGAAGACCAGGCAAATCACTTAAGTTAACCTCCTGTCCTTTCTTTTATGAGTCCCATTTACTCACTGAGGGGCTGTGCTCTGACAGAGGATATTCTGAGTTAAGGCAAGAATAAAGCCACCCATTCACATGTTATTCACTTGGGCTCAAGCTGCTTTGAGAGCTCCAAATAAGTCTCAATTGGAAAATAGTACTTCTAACTTGAAAGACATCAAAGGCCTATTTAAATGTTAAGGCTTTAGACAATTCAGAATTGTTTGTAATTTGATTTTAATGAAAAAAGCATTTGTGCACAACCATATTAAATTAATAATAATTTTTTAAAAATCCAGCTGGTTGTGTTGCATATAAAAAAAGAAACTCTTTGTTGAATAGAAAACGCTGTAGTTTTTATACATGCCTAAGTATATTTTAAAGATGCCTTATAGCCCCATCTTCTGGCAAAACTAAGAAGAAACCAGTAGCCAGATTAGAGTATTGTAGTCCCATAAGACATCTTTTTTTTTTTTTTGGCGGGGTGAGGAGGTTGAAAAACTGTAGTTTGGTGATTCCACCCCTGCTCGATTAAGATAATCTCCACCAACTCACGGCAGAATTAGTAAAAACAAAGCAACAAGAACAACAAAACCCGGAAACCTAGGGCAATCTGGGTAAAGATTGGCTTCCATGGGTTAACGGTGGAGTGACATCGCCACCTCGTGTCAATTTTAGGAATTCTCACACATAAGTGTTCAATTTTGTGAACATGTAAGCAAAATAATTTATCCAAGAAGCAATATAATTTACCAAATTTTAGGTAGAAATCCACCCAAGTCCACATAACTTGGCTGCCTTGCTCCATCATTCTTAGTAGCCGCCAGTCTACGACATTGAAACATGGAGAGGAAAAAGTAAATCCCCCATGTGATTTCAAAACCAAATCGATTTTTAAAAAAAAAATAACATAAAAGAAGACTATCTGAACATCTAGTGCCCTGAGGGCTCTCACAGAACTGCCAAAGTCAGTCCACGGAGTCTAAGGAGTAACAAGTCCTTGGTTCTTAATTTCTTACTCTCTGAAGAACAGCTCCCCAAGACCTCAGCTGCTGGGTCAGCCCGCGCCTCGGAGAAGCTGCGCCGTCCCTGCTGCAAACATGTGCCCCCTCCAGAGCACATGGAACAGAGCACATGAGACTGGCTCATACGCTCAGTATGCTCTGCTTTCAAAATATTCGTCAGTGGCTATCAGATGGTTTGTATGCTCCCCCTGCTGCAGTCTGCAGCTTGACCTTCCCCTAAAGGGTTGGTTTCCTCATCGGAACCATGGCACTTCTTAGAGTGGTGGGAGATAGAATCTATGACAGAATCTACTATGAGATGAACAGGTCTCCCAACCACATGCTCCCACCACGACCTAGCACAGAAACCTGTAAAATCACAAGCACCCCCTTTCAGTCTCTCAGTTATCGCGTTTGGGGTACTTTTGTCGGAGTACTCCAAAGGTGCCTAATACTGTTTCAGAATGTCTCTGTGTTCTCGGGACGCACAAAAGGTTAAGCCTGGGAGTAGCCCTTACTCTCCCTCCCATCTAGACACTCATCCTGGCCTCTTGCAAGTACTATCATCTACCAATCTGTGGGTTTCCCGCTGACTTTCCATTTGGTTCAGGTTCTGAAAATTAATGATAAACTAAAAGATTATTGGGTTTGTCATGTAAATCTTCTGGCGTGGGGGGAGAGAGGGGGTGGAAGGGAGGGATAGAGAAAGAGAGAGAGAAAGAGAGAGAGAGAGAGAGAGAGAGAGAGAGAGAGAGAGAGAGAGAGAGGGAGGGAGAGAGGGAGAGGGAGAAGAAGGAGGAGGAGGAAGGAGGAGGAGGGGGGAAGGGAGAGGAAGAGGAGGAGACCCAAAAGGTCTGAATTATAAAAGAGAGAAAACATAGATAAACAAAATGTTAAAATTAAAAAGAAAACAAGAGAGAGAAGGAGAAGAAAGGAAGAAGGGAAGAGAGAAAAAGAAAGAAAGGAAAGCAAACAAATAGCTCTAATGTGATTCTCCTTGTATACAGCTTTTCACTTCTGTCAAACTCTTGTCTGAATAAACGTGGGCAGAGTGGCCTTTTAGTTTAAGAGAAGCGGTGCACGCCCTGGTTCAGAGTTCTGCCCTAGGTCGGCATAGATGCTGTGTGAGTTCTCAAGGCCACCCTGGGAATTCACTTTATCCACTTGGGGGAAATCAGAAGCAACAATTATGAATGGCTACTTCCCTGAAGCTTTAAATAGCTTTATTATGTGCTTAGCAAACACCCATTCCCCAGGAGCATGGGCTCATGGTTTCTCCTCGCTTTGTGCTCAGGGAGAAGTTGCCCTCTGGATTCAAACAGGTGTTAACAACCGGAGCTTCAACCTTTCCTTTGAGCCAGGGCTCTGATCTTCGAGTAGCAGCAGGCATTTGATGTTCTGAGAACCGTCACGAGTAATTGGACAGAAAACAAGGGAGGCACCAAAGCAGCAATCCTAGTTTTAGACAAGCAGATGCTGTGAAAGTGGCGAAAAGACCAAGGAGGGAGAAGGGACGTCTTGATCCATAACCTGGGGGGGGGGGGGGGGGGTGGCTTAAAGCTGTAGCAAGCCTGTATGCTCTGGCAAATAGCAGCACTTTCTGCTGTGTTGGGCACTATGCTCAGATTTTTGCCAATATTGGTTCCTTCACCTTTATAATAATTCACCAGTTTACACATTAAGAAATTGGGGCAAACAGTATGAAATAATTAACCAGGGCCGTGAGAGCAAGCCTCGGCATTGAGCTCGGAAGATGCCAGGTGTGCAAAGATAGGCTGGAAAGCTTGCTACAAACTCAGACCGCCTTTGTCCTGCCCTCCCCCCACCCTCTCTTCATATCCACTCTCCTATCTTCCTGTCCTTTCTCCTCTCCTCCATCTCCCTTCACGCTCTCATCTCTTTTCCTCTTGTCTTTCCTCTCTTGGTTCCTCTCTTTCTCTCCTCTTCCCCTTTTCTCCCTCTCTCCTCCTCAACCTTTGCCTCCCCCTCCTCTCTCTTTGTCTTCTATGCCCCTTCTCTCCTACCTTCCTCACGTTTCTGCCCTCTTCTTTCCTCTCCTCCCTTTTCTCTTAAGCTTCCTTCCTCTTCTCTCCTTCCTCCTCTTCTTTCCTCCCCACTCACCCTCTCCCCTCCTCCTCTCCTGTGTTCCCACTCACCCCTCCCGTCATCCATGCAACATGCCCAGACCCCTAAAGATAATGCATTTTTCTTTTTGCAGCAGGATGCTCCACCTTTAGTCACATCCCAATAAAACTCAAACGTCCCCCATTCCCTATAGCACAAAAATATCTCCAGCACATGACACAGAATGGATTACTTTTGTTCTTCTCTCTCTCCTTTGCTGAGAGCTAAGTTTGTGGGCAGCTACTTAATAGCTTTATTGTTCCATCTTAGCCTCCTCATCTGACAGGGCTAATTAAGACTGTCTAATAATTAACTCAAGCAGGTACCTTACACAAAGACAATGCAAAAATGGGCTGAAATCTTTTGTTTATTAGCTACATCTGCTCAGCCAAGCAATTTCCATTGAAAGTGTCTACTTCCTTTACACTAAAAAGAAAATAAAATGCTCATGAGAAATTTCAATTTTGCCTTTAAATAACTGCTAATTTCAAATTCTCCTTTGTCTCGGCTCCTTGGTGAAATAATAAATACATTCCTGTTCTCTAAATATTTTTTGTCAACAAGTCAAATATCTTTATAAGACAAATGTACATATAATATACACATATATACATATAATATACAATATGCACACATATAATTGGGCATTGCATGTGTGTATACACTATGATACATTGTGCTGTAGGAGATACATAATACAAAATATTTATCACTGCTAGTAATAATGAAAAATGACAGTTTGGGTGTAAATGAAAGGAAACGCCATTATTAGCTACGTGTTGCTTATTTTCCTTCTGTATTTTCATAGAAAAATTACTCCTTTAAATACTGACTCATAATTATTTTGTTGGGCAACTGTCATAAAACTCTAGTGGCATTCATAAAAAAGTAATGCTCATCTGTTATTGGATATTTGATCACCCTGAGATTGTGTTATTTACTGATTAAACCCTGTTTTTAGTTGTGGTATGGCTCAGCCCTTTGCACACACCTTTACCTTTAATCCCTCTGGCTGGAATACAGACACAACCTTAGTACACATCTTCAATCCCACCTAATGAAGGTAAACTTAGTTTGTAGAAGGAAGCACCCATGTTTGAAAGTGATGTCTAATTGAGTGGCAGACAAAGTGATGAATCAGAGGAAGGTTTGACAGAATAGGAAATACCCAAACTCTTACAAGATGAGAGAGAAAAGGGAAGCCACTTAGGAGACCAATGCACCCTATAGCCCTTCCTGTCTTCCTGCTATGTCCAACTGTACATCTTTTCAAACAGTGAGCCAAAGTGTATCCTTCCTCCTTAGTTTGATTGTCTAAGTTATTTGGTCATAGCAACAAGAAACTTCAGAATACGGCTACAAAGAACAGAGCTGCTATGATAAACCTGGTTATGTGCTTCTCAGGTCTTTAAAGCAGCTTTGAGGAGGAAGTTTTGAGCTCCAGACTGGAAAAAAAGCCCTAGAATGTTAAAAAGCAGTGCCCGTTCCCTTTGTCTTTGCAGTCATGAATCAGGGAAAAATGGATGTTGGGGCTCAGCTGGCTTTTTCCAGATTGCTTTTTTATTCAGTCTGAGGTCCTGCGAAGGGGTGTTACCCATCTTCAGGATAAGTCTCATTGAGTTCAGCCTCTCCGGAGCTGCTCTCACGTATATGTTCAGAGGTGTATCTCCTGGGTAATTCTAGACCCACCTAAGCGGACAGTGAAGATTAACTGTCATTAATGACATGGATGTCAGGTTAGATAGAGGTCCCTGGAGTTTGCTCTCATAGAATGAACTACGTCATTGGTAGGCCCTGGTTAGCAGCCAGAGGTAGCAAGCCAGGGAGATGACTGCTATATCAGGCAAATACAAGATATATTTACACTCATCACTTGTCAGACACGTACTAACATGACTGAATTTTGACAGATGTGCTAAATACTTCCAACTGTCCACTTCCAATAGAGTCTATTCTCCCAACACTATGAAGTAGGGACATTTGTAAAATTAGAGTCAACTAACCAATTTAGCTTCCCACCCACTTCCTGACCAACAAATGAGACCAAGTGCAATGGAGTCAAGCATGGTGATGATAATAGCTAATATTTATCAAAACATTTCTTCCAAGTATTACTCAAGTGCTTTACAGTAACGTTACTGGCTACCCCCACTGCCTTAGTTTATTGATGCCATTGTGGTAAAAATACCCTGACAAAAGCAGTTTGGGAGAGACAGGGTTTATTGCACGTAACAATTCCAGATTACAGTCCATCTCTGAGAGGAAGGCACAGTACCAGGAGCTCAAGGCAGCCTTACCCATCCCATTCACAGTCCAGAGCAGAGGGGAAATCAATGCAGGTATGACTTACAGATACTCTGCCTATGTTTTCCACTCTTATGAAATGTAGGAGCCCAAACATAGAGAATAGTACCACCCACAACGCACATATCGATTAATGTTGTCAAGACGATCTCCCAGAGGTAAGCTAATCTAGAAAATTCCTCATAGAGACTCCTCCTCCCCCAGGTGATCCGAGGTGTGTCAAGTTGCTGATCAAAACAAACTATCACACTCACTATAAAATGAAGATTGTTGTCAGTTCCGATCCACAGATAAGGTGGACACTTAATAGATAGGATCTTCTTCACTCAAGATCACATTGCTAGTACAGAGGAATAAAAGTCAAACCCAGAGAGTTCTTTCTCCAGTCTCTCCATCAATAATACTGACAGCAAAGGCTATACAACCATACAACCCGGCTGTGGAGGCCTTATTGGGGCTACTACCTGTTGATAGCAGCATCCCAGCTCTGCCCTCTCCATTCCAGCAGCAACTCTGTCCCTACTTCCTTTCTCCAGCGGTCTCCAGACCACTTCAGTGGACTCACTGAAGGAGCAAGCATGGGGCCTCCTGTCTCCTCCAGGAGGCTGAATTGGAATCCCAGCCCATTTGGAAACAACTGTTCTCTCTGTCATGTCGATCATTCAACATCACCCCATTAGACAATGTTCATAAAAATAATAAAAATAAAAGACTTTAATGACTAATATATTTTATTAAATATTAGTTTAATGCACACCTCCATACTAGTGTTGATTATTTTATCAAAAAATATATCTGAGAGCTGAAAAGAATGAAGCTCTTGGAAATCTGCTTCTGGTATACACGGTCACAAAGATAACATTTATGCACATAGACACGAGCAACAGGGGATGTAAGGTACAAGACTTTCATTCTTTCAATTGTATCTTCACTTTATACCCAGCCTACTTCATAAGACAAAAGGAAGAAGGGAAATTTGTAACAGTTATGAATTTCTATTGTGGAATTTTATTCAGTTAGTGTTTCTGTTCTCCTTTTTAAAAGAAAACTATTCTGTGGAAGAATGAGAGGAAAGATTGTAGAAGACAGAGAGGATGGAAGACACCAGGAGAACATGGCCTACAGAATCAGCTAAGCAGGGCTCACATGGACTCATTGAAGGTGCAAGCATGGGGCCTGCATGGGTCTGCAGCAGGGCTTCTGCATATATATCATGATTGTTAACTTCATGTTGTTTGTGGAACTCCTAACAATGGGCGTGGATAACTTTCTCATCATTTTGCCTACCGTTGGGACTCTTTTCATCCTATTGGGTTGCCCTGTGCAAATTGGATCTGAGAGCTTTTGCCTTTTATCTTCTTTTTTTGTGTGTGTTTTCTGTTGTCTCTTGGAAGCCTGCTCTTTTCTGAAGGGAAAATGAGAGTGGATGGGGGTGGGGGTGGGGAAGGAAGGATCTGTGGGGAAGAACTAGGGGGAATGGAAGGAGAGAAAATTGTGGTTGGGATGTAATGTATGAGATGAGAATCTATTTTCAATAAAAAAGAAAAAGAAAAAAGCCTATATTTAAACATATATTAAAAGCATCTATTTTCATCTTTTAACTTATATTATACTTTAGGAAAAATATAAAAAATAAGATCAGCATTCTGATGAAATTACTCTAGCAGCAATTTGCATACATACACAAAAGCCCAGAGAATAAAAAACTGTCTAAGAAAAAGAGCACAACATCTTGTACAATCCACATTAAACAAGGTGCACACATACACCAAGTTAAGGAATATAGTGAGATTTATTCAATACACATGTTTTATATAAGCAAGTTTGTCACAAAATTTATGTTATGTGGATCCATATGAAAAATCACAGTACATTCAGACTAGATGCAAAATACAGTAGACAAAACCATCCTAGAGATGTTTAAGTTGTTACAACTTTTACAATGTTTTCAGATCTCACCTAATATTTTGTGGGAAATATGGTACAATTTTAATTAAAAATAAGCATATTTTATAAGTGTGGTTTTTGTTTTACTACTAATTCCATCTCACCAAAAAAATATAATTTCCTACAAATTCTACAAAGTATTAAATTAATAGGTTTTGGTCTATACATACCAAGAAAAATGTTCTAACTCGCTAAGACAGAATTAAACATATATCTGACTAAGTAAATCCCAAGATAGACAGTGGATTTTGTTGGGGTATAAACAGTGTGTCCTTCCTTGGGTGCAATTGGAAGGTAAGATATTTTAATAACCTATTTCCGTATCATGACTGCAGTTTAAGGACAGAGCATTACATAAAAATTACCTAACACACACACACACACACACACACACACACACACACACACACACACACGTTACCATGGCTTACCATGGTTACCACCAGATCAAATACCCCAGGAATGCATAGCTGCTATGTCTCTCAATGCACATAAAATCAACACCCTTGATAAATTCTAAGCCTTCATTTTTCTTCATTTAGGGGCTTTTTCTGTTGGCCTTGGTCTTTCTCTTCAGTCTTCATTTTTGCATCTGCAAAAATAAAAGATTTCTCAATCATATGCAAAAGATGTTGAAACAGATTTTATTTTTGGAATGAAAGTTGTTTTCCACTTTGCCTCCTCATGCAGTTTCCATCATGACTAGATCATATTTTTGCCCTCAACATGGATATGACTGTGCATAGAGAGGAAATATTTGCATCCTTTACAGGTCTTCCTTCTAGTTAACTTTCTTCAGGGCCTATAGTTACTACATGCCAGACCAGCTCTTCAGATACCATTTACCCCCATCAGCAGCAGTGTTTCTCAATCTGTGGGTTGCCTATCAGATATCTGCATATCAGCTATTTATGTCACAGTTCATAACAGCAGCAAAATAACTGTCCCAAAGTAGCAATAAAATAATTTTATGGTTGGGGTGGTCACCGCAACATGAGGCCTCTACTAAGAGATGACAGCTCAAAGGAAGGTTAAGAACCACTGATCTACAGGGTGGCTAACTAAAACAGAATCCGACTAAATGACTTGTGGGAAAATCACAACTTGAACCTTCATTAGATGGCTACATGGGCCCTCAATCATTCCCCTATCCTGTGACATACTTTCTCTGTTTTCTCTATATTTTTTTATTTCCTTTACTTCTTTGAAATACCCTTACATTCTCCCCTTCAGGAAAAATAAGAATCCCATTTCACCTTCCTATGAACAAATGAACAGTTCTCCTGTTATCCAGACTTATTATTTCTGCCCCATCCTATAACAAAGGAAGATGTGCCTCTCACTAAGGGTTACAGAATTTGTGGGCACTTATTGGAAGATGAAAAATGTAGCGACTGTACTGATAAGCTCTGAAGAAAGAGAAGAGTGTTAAGCAAACAGAACCCTCCATGACTGCAGAACCCTGTTCATTACCATGGACACTTTTGCTGTTGGTCCTAGCAATGCACTTACTTCCAAAGTCTAATGCCCTCATGGCTTCAATTATCAGTTTCAGATTCATCAAAAGCTGACAGGTCCAGCCACAATTCCTTACTCTTTCTTTGATCAACCTTCCCCTTTGTCTTGCGCATTCATTTTAAATCACGACCACCTTCAAACAGTCCTCCCCGCCCACCCCCAGACAGGATTTCACTATGTAGATCAGGGTAGCCTTAAACTCACTGAGATTTATCTGCCTCTGCCTTCTTCATGATGGAATTAAATATATGCAGCTCAGTTGCAACACTGTTTTTCTCATTCACCCTTTGAAATGCTCCATATTTGGTTCTCTTCATTTAAATTATTTATGTCTCAACCGTGCCCTCAAACTTTCTCCTAACAAAGCCATCTATAGCATTTTGAAGATAAGTCTAATATTTAGGAGTTTTCATTTGTCAGTTATCTGTTAACCAACCTTGGCTATATAATGAGCTTCAAGCCAGCTCGGATTACAATGTGAGACCTCCATTCAAAAATAAAAATTTACTAAGCTAAGCACATGAAGCAGTTCTCAGGTAACATCCAGTTAGCAATAAATAACTGACAGTAAACGAAAGTTGTAGCGTGTATCATTTTTAAGAGATAAAGGGGGGTTTGAGATTATTAAGTCAGGAGAACAAAATAGGAATGGTAAACTGTCTTCAAGCCTCAACTTCACAAACTGATACAGAATTGGCTAGAAATGGCATCTGAAAAGGAAGGCTTTTAGCAAAGATCTGTAACAGGAGGGTGCTGTACAGTTTGTATCACATGGAGAAAAGAATTTTAATAAGACATCAGGAAAGTCCAAGGCAGCAATATGTGAGAGGGACAACAGAAAGAAAAGAAAAAGCATGAGATAGAGCACCAGGACCATCAGTAATGGGTAGAAAAATAGCAGGTGTATGGGCCAGTTCTGAAAGGATAGCTAAGAGTATCCATTAAAGGACAAGAGGCAGAATTGCAAAATCAGACAAAAACAGGGATGAGCCAACATCTCTGGCTTCAAAACCTGGATCTGGGAAATAGCTACTCACAGATATTGGGAAAAAGCAGGAAGAATGGGGTTTAGAAGGAAAATTCAAAGATTGCTTGTATGCCTGCTAAACTTGATAATACTGTTCCACACTCGATTAGTGATATCATCCAGGTAGTTCATTATAGGACAGTAAATTTCAGAGACCTCCAGCCTGACATCCATGTCATTAATTAATGACAGTTAAACTTCCCTACCAACTTAGGTGGATCTAGAATTACCCAGGAGATACACCTCTGAACATATATGTGACAGTTAAACTTCCCTACCAACTTAGGTGGATCTAGAATTACCCAGGAGATACACCTCTGAACATATATGTAAGAGTAGCTCCAGAGAGGCTGAACTCAATGAGACTTATCCTGAAGATGGACAGCATCCCTTCACGGGATCCCAGACAGAATAAAAAAAGTAAAGTGGAAAAGTCAGCCGAGTACCTACATTCATTTCTCTCTGACTCCTGACTGCAAAGAAAACAGGAACATGCACCTCATCATCCTTCCTGTCTTCATGCTATGTTCAACTGTACATCCTTTCGAACAGTGAGCCAAAGTACATCCTTCCTCCTAAATTTGATGGGCTAAGGTATTTGGTCATATCAACAAGAAACTTCAGAATATTGCTACGAAGAGCAGAGCTGCTGTGATAAACCTGGTTATGTGCTTCACAGGACTTTACAAGCAGCTTTGAGGAGGAAGAGTTCTGAGCTACAGACTGGGGGAAATAGCCCTAGAAGTAACCAACCAATATCTGATTTACTGAGGGCCCACTGTATGACATGGATGCCTTGGTGACCTGGAAACTGAGACTAGATAGCCCAGGGACGTCGCATAAAACCAAATACTACTGTTCTTTAAAAATGTAGCATAAAATGACTCCTAATGGCATTTTGCTATACTCATAGGTCAGTCCCTGGCTCACCCGTTATCAGAGAAGCTTCCTCCTATAGCAGATGGGAATAAATTCAGTGACCCACACCTAGACATGCAACAAGTGAGAAACCTTGGAACACTCAGCCCTAAAGGGGATGCCTTCATCAAATCTTTCCCCTCAAGATCTAGGAACTCTGCATAAGAGGAGACAGAAAGAATGTTATAGCCAGAGGGAATATAGAACACACACACCACCACCACCACCACCACCACCACCACCACCACCACCACCACCACCACCACCAAGGCCCTCTGATCAGCAGAATGGATGCTGCACATATCAACTCACAGGGACTGAGGCAGCATGCACAGGGCCTACATCGGTCTGCACTTGATTGGATCCTAGAGCTGTAGGGAGTAGACTCATACTCCTACCCTTAGGCAAGAAGCAATTGCCAAAGGATAGCCACTCCAAGGGAGTCTCACCTGTGCAAACAAAGTTCTCAGTGGTAAGCTGCATGCTCAGCAGGGGATGCCCAATGAGAAATGAACTCAAAAGTATCTTTGGAGGTTCCTTGTCCCATAATATTATGTCAGGGCTTTTTTTTAATCTTATTTTTTAAACTTCTATTTTATACATATATATTTTTTTCTGCTCTCTTTTTACCCTACAGGTCCTCTGCATATATATAATGGTTTCCAGTTTAATGTTTTTATGAGATTCCCAAGGGCATGAATGAGTGGCTTTATGCTTCTTTGTCCGTTTCCTGTGACAGCCCTTTTATTGGGCTCTTTTCCCATTTCCTTATTTTGTCCTATTCCAACGTAATAGTTTTGGTTTTATCTTATTTACTATTATAACTTAGAAGCCTGTTTGTTTCCTAATGAAAGACAGAAAGGGAGTGGATTCAGTGGAGAGGAACTCGGAGAAGTAGAGAGAGGAAAGTGTAATGAAGATATATGAGAAAAAAAAAATCTATTTTCCACAAAGCTGTCTTTTCTTACTGTGATTTGTCAGTTTGTTGGTCATTGCAATAAAAACAGTAACTCATACAAGTTACTCAATAACTCATGAATCTTTGTTTCATTAGGATGGAAACTATCCAAGGAGATCAGATAGTATTAGAAGTAAAGAAGCATTGAGCAAGTTGTCCAGAGACTGTGCATTCTGTTAAGTTACTAAGGAGATGAGCAGAAAGAAACCCAAAGTGAAAACCTCAATGAGGAAAAAAGAAAGCCATGAGAGCAAAGTGTGCAGGGAACACAGGGAGGGAAACTGTTTAGGGGAAAAAGTAATAACCAGGCATGCTAAATGCTCTGAAAGATTTGCTAGAAAGAGGCTAAGCGCTGACCAACAACTACAGCAAAGACAATGGCCCAAACGTATGTGTGATAGGGCTAGAGGAAGAATGGAGAATAGAAAATTAGTAGTCAAAAAAGCAACACATTCTCATGGTACTTTTCTATGAAACAAAATCAGAGATGTAATATCAGTTATAAGAAGACTTGGGCCATGGAAGTATATGGGTCATGGTCACAGCCAGTTTCATTTTTGAAAGAACATGGTAGGCGTTTCATGAATGTTCATGGAAACAACTTCAGAAAGTATGTGTGGAGGAAAAGAGTATTCGTGATGTTGTACAGCATTATGAAATACAAAGGCACTAAGTTAGTCCCGCAATCATTTTGTCGTCACTGGTTCTGAGCCAACTACAACACCAAATAGCCTTCTGGGAAAAGCTATGAGAATTGGTTATGATTTCATGCTAGACAATATTGACTTCTGTAAGTGAAAGAAGCAAATTATTCTGCAAATTATATCCTTAGTCATGGTTGGTCCAATGAGAGACTAGTATGAAGGCTTCTTAATTATCCTTCTCAAAATCCAACTAGAAACTTCTTTTTTTTTTAAAGATTTATTTATTATTATAAGTAAGTACACTGTAGCTGTCTTTAGATGCACCAGAAGAGGGCGCCAGATCTCATTACAGGTAGTTGTGAGCCACCATGTGGTTGCTGGGATTTGAACTCAGGACCTTCAGAAGAGCAGTCAGTGCTCTTACCTACTAAGCCATCTCTCTAGCCCACAAACTTCTAACAGAAGAGACAAATAGAATAGCACCTATTGAGAACTACTGATGAGTCTATGAATGGTGTCTGCCCCATCTGAGAAGCTATTGGCAATGGACTGCTGCTGGGATGGCGAGAGTCAGTTTTTCTCGGGAATGTGTCCTACACACCAGCAGATGTACTTCACCAATGCACATAAAGGTAGCATTAGGAGGACTCAGTGAATTTTTGTTTTTGTTTCTGTCTTTGTTTTTTAAGAGCACATGAAATTGTGAGAAAGAAGTGTGGGGGAGACAGAGGAAGAGTTGAAAGGGGAAGGAATATGGATATATTTAATCAAAATATATTATATGCATGTATAAAATTCTCAAACTTTAGAATATCTTCTTTATTATATATATATATATGTGTGTGTGTGTGTGTGTGTGTGTGTGTGTGTGTGTGTGTATAAAACACCCCCCACACATATATACACATGTACATATATACATATATATATGAAATACATTAAATTCAGGAGACTCTCCATGACGATATGTTGAGAAAGCTGGTGCTAAGTTTAATGGTCTTAGAGCTAGACACTGTCATGTCCTTTTTTTTTTCTTGTCACATAACCTGTTAAGGCTTAACTATGAGTAACTTTTGAAACACTACAGTGGCCTTTCTGGGCTCCTTCTCTTTCCTACAGTCAGTCTTTCCATCCGTACTGAAGACAATCTGCTCGTGTGATTTACCAGACATGGGACCGGTTCAGGGGTTGGAGATTTAACTCAGTGGTAAAGACCTGCCTAGCAAGTGCAAGCCCCTATGTTCTAGGCACCAAGAAAAAAAGAAGGAAAGAAAGATGAGACATTTAATCTATAATAAAATGCTTTCTCCTTTATATCATAAAATTTTGAAATGACATGCTCAA
>JADRCD010195232.1:2501-20043 GCA_019843815.1 Montemys delectorum | reverse complement strand
AAAGGACCTCGGCCTTGTGAAGGTTTTGTGCCCCAGTGTAGGGGAATGCCAGGGCCAATAAGTGGGAGAGAGTGAGGTGGCAGGCATGGGGAGGGGGGAGGCAAAAGGAGTTTGTTCTTGTTGTTTTTGTTTGTTTGTTTTTTGGAGGGGAACCTGGGAAAGGGAAAATTTACATGTAAATAAAGAAAATATCTAATTAAAAAAAAAAAAGATATCTCATTCAGTGTCTCTGTCTAGTGAAGGTTCTTCCATGGATTGAGAAGAGCCCCTTCATTTAAATACTCTGCTAGATACTGAGAGGAGTCTCCACTCACTGAACAGAACCTGTGTTGACCACCTCAGAATTTCAGTTGGCAGTGCTATACAGAGCTGGGTGTCAGGTGTATTAACCCCCACATCACTCTGAACTGGGAAGTGTCTCTGCAGAAGACCATGGAGCTTTACAACTGTTCCCCAACAAAGGCAATTCATTATTATGAAAGAAAATGGCCTCTGGGATCAGGTAGACTCAGGTCTGAATCCCAACTCTACTGTTTTCTGATGAGCCACTGAACTTCCCCAGGCCTCAATTATCCATTAGCAGTGTTAAAACACCAACTGAAATCTTCTCACTGGGTTGTAGGACAAAATAAAATGAGGCCATACAAGATATAGGCATGTATGTTTTTCTATAGTTTGTTTAGTAAGAGCTCTGAACCCGCAAACTTTCAGAATGACAGCAGGAACTTCAGCCATGTGATTGGTTGAAATCTAGGTCCAATCTAACCAAAGCTAACACTTCTTTGAAAGAAGCTAGAACTTAGTGTGATATATACAAGCCGTTAAACGTTGGGAACTGTTTTGGTTTTTACACCATTTGGAGCGTGGGGCGGGGGGGGGGGGCAACCTGAACCAATCTGAAAGCTGCCCTTTGTTACCTCTGGATTTCCCTTTCTGCAAAGAGCTGGTTTAAACCTGGGTCCTAGGTATGAATAGTCCAGGGATGTGAACAAAGCTGAGGGACTCAAGGCTGTGCTGGGCTGAAAGCAATGAATTGCCTTCGTCTTCTGGAGCAATATCATTTACTTATCAGGCCCTGAGAATAAGCTTGTGGGGTATCTGCAAGCCACCTGAAATTGAGTATAGCAGGTAAGTGTCACAGTAGTGTCCCATGAAGGTAGCCAACACAATGCTGGCATCTACATTTAGGAATTCCAAACCATTCAGGGCTCATTCCAGCTGTTGCTTTTATTTGAATACGCAACGTTTCTCCCCCCCCCCCCAACATGAGTAGGTTCATGGTATTGAACGCTTAGTACCTGGGTGGTGGCGTTATTTGGGAAAGTTCTAGAAACTTAGGAGAAAGGGCCAGGCTGGAAAAAGTAGGTCACTGGGGATGCTGTCTTTGGAAGTATATTATCTCTGCCTGCTTCCTGTCTTGCTGTCTCCTGCACCTTAGGGAAAGTCATCCTCAGCCACAGGTCCCTGCTACCATGGTGCTTTGATCTGCAAATGGCTATTGACTGACTCCTCTGAAAACATGAGCCCAAATGAATACTTTCTCCCTGAAGTAGCTTTGAACAGGTCCTTGCTTATCACAGTAACACTAAAGTAATTAACATAGCAGTGATTGGCAGCTGGGATTGGCTCCTCTGTCCTTTTGGAACTTAAATAAAATGAGAAGGCTTTGGGGCAAATTACAACAAGCAGGAAGTTATCACATACTGGCAAAGGAACATCTAAACAGTCATTCAAAGAGTCATATTAATTTATCAGAGGGCATGTGCCTAAGCAAGTATTTGAGCTGGGACCTGCTAGTGCCAAATCACACTAACAAGGTCAGGCCACTCCTGGCTAGCTTGTTTTTGCTGTCAGAAACAATTGAGAAGCATTCCTGCCTATTTAAGCTCACCCTGGAAGGCTGCAGGGGAGTAGGTGAGACCACTGGGCAGCTCTCACCTACTACTCAGGGAAGATGTGCTCAGAGAGCTGAGAAAACTCATGCTATGCAGAGGGAAATGAGACCATCAAGGAATGCATCCTGACTCCTTGGCAGAGGCAGGCACTGCCCTGCTGAGTAAGAACTTGGCAGTGAGCAGAGCAGTTCCTGTTCTCACCAAGCTGTGACCTGTTAAAGTCCTGCAGATGGAAAGATGAACACCCAACATGTAAGGATTGAGAAGTTACCAATGAAATAGAGCAAAAGACATACCTAGGTACGAATCTGAGACCCAGGCATGCTGGCTGCGCAATTTCTGGAGTGCCCTTTTCTTTTTCGGTTTGTTTTGGTATTTACTTCCTCTTTGTTCTTTTTCCCTTGTTGCCAAAGATCTGGTTTCCCATTGGGTCATGCCCATTCTTAAGAATGCAGAAACGTACATTGCTTCGAGGTGTGGAGGTCAAACATAGGAGCCCAATCCCAGGAGAAGTTCTGCTTGCTTGGAGGCAGGAGGAACAATGCCTCTCCAGAAAGAATGCTATGGGAGAGATTCCCTGGCCACTTCTCTGTTTACTCTGTTGGGATTAAGTGCCTAATAATTGGGCTCCTGCAGAGAAGCAGCTAGAGTTTGTAGCTTGTGTGATTGGAACAGTTTAAAAAGTCCACGTAGTTAATGATAACAGTAACTACCCTTTAGTGGGGACTAGTTGCCAGGCTCTGTCCTAAGTGCCTTATTCGCATTTTGTAATTTAATTCTCACAGAAACCCTCTACTTTAAAAGCACAGTTATCTCTATTTTACACAGGAGGAAATTAAGGCTTGGCGGGGTCAAATCCTTGTTCAAGGTCACTACTGCTGGAAAGTGCCAAAGTGAAAACTGGTGACCAGCTGTAGAGCGATATTTCTCACCTAGAGGGGCTCTCACCAGCCATACTGAACTGTGTTTTGCAAAATGCCTGGAGACATTTTTGGTCATTATTACCAGGAGTGGGTATTTCACTAACACTCCTAGATGAACAGCAACGATATCCTGGGCTTCCCATAGTATACAGGACAGCACACTCCCACCTCCCACATCGAAGAATAACCCCAAATGCCAACCGAGACGACAATGCAGCCTTCCCGTGGAGCCACAGTGCTTATCGTCACCAGTCCATATTCTTTTGCATTGCACAAAATAGTCCTAGTGTATACTGAAGGGTTTTTATTCCATCTCTTGCTCTGACCTCATCTACAAGCTTCGATGGAGCAATTTAGATCAAGCTATTCCCAGGCAAAGCTTTCAATGAATGACAGGACAAGGGAAACCCCACTGGGTTTTGCAGCCCCATTTCAGGTTCAAGTTCATGAATGCCAGAAA
Source organism: Montemys delectorum (assembly GCA_019843815.1). Taxonomy (NCBI): domain Eukaryota; kingdom Metazoa; phylum Chordata; class Mammalia; order Rodentia; family Muridae; genus Montemys; species Montemys delectorum. The sequence goes on along the minus strand of JADRCD010195232.1, from coordinate 16,765 downwards.
GGAACTCATTAGAGTCTTACAGGCTGCAGGACGAATGTTAATAGCTTCACCTTTAATTTAAGCTAGGCTTTATTTTTATAGCTGGTCCTTGGGTAGCAACTAGATTTATTAGGGCATTTTTAACAGCCAAGGCAAATCAATAAAGCACAGGAGCATGTGATTTGTGTTATTTGCAAATATAAAATTCAGTACTCGTATAAACACACATGTAGATGGACAGACATACTCCTACATGCCCTCTGAATATAATCCAAATTTTAAAACTGAGCCCAACTCAGACGTTCGGAGCTTTGAGTATAATTTCTAAGCTGTGAAGTGGATTAGGGTTAGAATAGATAAAAAGGCAATCCCATATGAACTTCTGACAGTTGGGACTAGAGGGGACATTTCTTAAAGCATAATATGTCCTAGATGGTACATCCACCAGTTCAAAAGCACAAGCAACAAAGTAAATGGTTGGTACCATAACCAGTACCCCAAAACTAAGTGCAACGCAAACTAGTCTGGTCCTCTTGTATGGTTTCTCCTGACCATACAAGGGTTGTTATCAGGGCCAAGGCATTGGACATCTCTCGTTGCATTAAACTTTAAAATGAGCTCCGGGGCATTCACCCTACTTTACAGATAAGAACTCAGGTGCAGAAAATGTGGGAACATGTTCAAAGTCACAGAACGTAGTTCTGGCCAGAGAGCTCCTGCAGCGAATGTGAGTAAGATCACATCAGTCGGTCCTCCTAAAAGAATGTGGCTGGCTGGAGGGTGAGAGACTCTGAATAATTTAATCTCCTGTGTGGCTTCCATTGGCCGAGGCCATGGCCTTTCTTCATCAGTGTTCAGACTTGACGTGCTTGTCTCATATGGAAGCTGTGCATCCCATGAAGCTGTTTACGTTTAACATGGTTAAAATGCAGTACAATTAAAAATCCAGTTTCTAGTTAGAGGAGCCACCTTTCACATGCCAATAGCCAACTGCTGCTAGTGACTGTCACACTGGGCAGGACAAGACTTTTTCCTCCATTAAAACACATGAGGTTAGAGATTAAGGAAATAAAATCAGTGGGGTGTGTATACAGCATCTCCGGAAGGTTAGAAAGATGCTCTTTGGTCTGTAATGACGCAAACAACACAAGTACAAACCTCCAAGGGTTTTTCTTTTGAAGGAAGGCGTTCTAAGGGTTGTCGTGGCCCTTCAGTCAGGTGACAAGCAAGGGACACTGTCACCATGCTCATTCTCAGTCATTCCTCTGGTGAGAACTCTTAGCCCCGTGGTGTGGTTGAAGCAGCTGAGGCTCAGTCACATGGCCAACATTGGAGTATCCTAAGACGTAGGACAGAGATGCAAACTCAGGTCTGCTCCCCAAGCCTACAGCATCCCCTTTAGCCTCTGTCTACACCGCAGTTCTCAATACAAATAAGAACTTTGTCCCCATTCAAAGCCCAGTGTCACCTTGAGTCAAGTACATTCGAAGTGCATCGTGTGCAGAGGTAAATGGCACCCAGCTCCCGGAAATCGGTCTGAGTGTGTAAGCCACAGCGGAACCCACAGTGATGCTCACTTTTCTTGGGACTAATTCTCTGGGCCACACAGCTGCCACTCATACAGCCTGCACCACAAAATGTCACTCAGCATCTGCCACCAGCATTGTTGCTCTAATGACCCTGCAAGTCACCAGGGTACCTTTCTCCCAGATCTTGGAAGAGGTTGGGCATGGAACAGTCCTGGCAACACACGGTATTTTCTCTAAATGACACCAAAGCCACAGGGCTCATCCATGTCTGGGGCCCGATGTTAACCGAGACATATGTTCTCAGAATACATATTCCTGGCCCAGATGGCTCTCACAGCTCTTTATGACCAGAATCCCCAAATGCACATCCTGAGCCTACCTATTTACAAGGGAGGAGAGTCACCAGACAGACACATAATCACTTCACGTGGCCATCTAAAAGAAGCAGGATATTTTTTCCAAGCAGGTTGTCTCAGAGAGTGTGTAGGGAAATTTTTTTTTTTGAAGCATTGAAATTACAAGTAGGCAAGGTCACGATAAAGTCATTTAAAATTGCATCTCAAGACAGCTGGATGGCAGGAGACCTACCACTCCTCCCTGTTGATTTATTGCTTACTTTTAACTTTTTTTAAAAGGAAAGTCTAGCTGATAGATTGCACTGCCTGTGGTGGGAGACATGCTCACCTTTTCCTGGGCCTGACTCATAAAACATCACTGATCTGCTCTCGGCCCCTTTCCCTCTGTGCAGCGGGAGCTTCCCTGAGGTCACGGTGCGAAATGCTTAGCACTGAATGAAAACAGTATGCCATGTTCACCCAGGTGACCCAGGAGGAGAGATGGACATGAAGTCCCCAGAATGACCCATTCCAGGCTGGCAATTTCTACTGTGATCCCCCACGGTACCTGAACTAGGGGCTGTGGGCTTTAAGATCACTTTCCAGAGAACTATGGCAGATGACTTCTTGTTTCTGGTCAGGCAACCAGTTCCTATCGCTCTAGACCAGACTGTGTTTAGTTCACTGTGATATTTTATCATCTAGGCTAGGTTAATCATTTGCTCTAAATAGACTATTCTAATAAGGACCAATTTCTAGACCCTATATATATTTGAGGTATGAGCCTCCTGGACATAATGCCAAGTAAAACCCTGAAGTTTCACAAGATACCCAGGAAATACATTTCCACATCTGTAGATGCTCATTGGCCCAGCGAAGGGCAGTTGAGTTGTTAATCTCAGGGACTTAGCATCTTTCATTGATGTTTTTACTTTATTTTATTATTAGTGGACCCTAGAGCATTAAGTTATTTAATAGGTCATATATGTACTATGCTTAGAAAAAAGGATTAGAAAAACAGATGATTATGGGTGTTATTGTTGCATGCCACTCATATCCTTATAAGACTGTGCTGCCTTCCATGCATATCTAGGTCTTATACAGTCTGCTGTTTATGAGAAAGCCCTCTTTCTCCTTCCCTTTCTATGTGTGGAGCACACAACATGTCAGAGGCACCAACAGCTGCTCCCACTCTGCTAAGCTGTACATCAAATTACCCTCCTCGTCCCAGCTATGGGACCAGTGACATTTTTCCAAGTCTGTTTATTACCTGCCAGTGGTGAGCATTCCTCTGAGACAATGTGAGGTAGAACTCAAGTAGTCATTATGCTTTATGAGGACATAATGCCCTTCAGGTTTAATTTCACATGATACTAAAGCAACGTTCACGTTCAGATCATTTTTGTCTGTGTTCGTATAAAAGGGCACAATAGTAAAGGAGCCTGTAATTAGCCCAGAAGTCCATACCACACAAATGGTGCAAATTGACTTCAAACCCTTTGTCTCACTGTGAAACCAATAAAAGACAGAGGTGGGATACCGGGTCACCAGCTCATAACAACAGATTCCTTGGAGGCCTAGAGAACAGGAAAAAAATCAAATAGGGACTGTATTATAACCGCCTTGGGGGAATCTTCACGAGTGATGCTGGTGGGACTGTGGGTGGTGTTCTATTCTCATTCCCATGATACTTTCTGGATGGGAACTGTCCTCTGGAGAGAGATGTGACTGCATCCCCATCTCTGAGTTGGGAGCAGGGTCCAGGCTTAACTACATTCCAGGCTGTAGAGTCACCAGAGCCTCTTGCTCTTCTAGGAACTAGCACCTGCTGAAAGACCTGACGATGTGAGGAACCCAGGCTATGAGAACAGAAAGTAATTAAGCCTTTCTTCTCTTCTGACACCTTATGTTCTACGTCTTAGTCACTGGCTAACCTGGCCCTTCCTTATATTTGATTAGAAAATGAACTGGCTTTCTTGGACAAAATGTGGCTTTTATGTATAAGTACTCTCTTATTATCTTTCTGGCATTCAGGATTGTTGCTCTACTTTACAGAGCAAGAGTCCTAATATCTTTAGCCACACTCACATGCATTCCTTAGAATTAGGGCTGTGTCGGCATTCATGTGTGTGTTCTCTTAAGATCTTCTGGATTCAGCACTCTCCTTTTAATTAACTATTGCAACAAACAACTCTGCCCACTGACACTTGTTCCATTTAAACAGAGTCTTTAAGTGTGACTATGTGTGGTAGAATGTGTGTGTGTGTGCTGCGTGTATGTACATGTGTGTATTAAAAAGTTATTAAAAAGTTTATGTGCAGCCGGGCAGTGGTGGTGCATGCCTTTAATCCCAGCACTTGGGAGGCAGAGACAGGCAGATTTCTGAGTTTGAGGCCAACCTGGTCTACAGAGTGAGTTCCAGGACAGCCAGGGCTACACAGAGAAACCTTGTCTCGAAAAGCCAAAAAAGAAAAAAAAAAAAAAACTTATGTTCTAGAATGTGTATGTGTATAAGAGTATGATAGAATGTGCAAAACTGTGTATGCTAGAATGTATTAGAATATGTGTGCTAGAGTGTGTTAAAATGTGCCTATGTGCGTTTCAGAATATATGTGATAGAATGTGTGTGTTAGAATGTATGTGCATAGGTAAGAATGCATTGTGTGTGGCAGGATGTTAGCATATGTGTATATGTACAGGTACATGTGTATGATAGTGTATGTGTGTGTGTGTGTGTGTGTGTGTGTGTGTGTGTGCATGTGTCTTCTTCCATTCACACAGCATTGTATCCATGAAGAGCAAAGATGGGAGAACATTGGAGTGTTCCAGCCTGTTGCCTGATACCCACCAGTTTTTAAGAAAAGAGGGCCTGAAGTAGAAACAGCTGAAGGGGTTTTCCCCCCAGGGGATACTTTTTTATTCTTTCAATCAACCATTTGAATAGATTACTTAATTAGCATTTATTGTTTGTGAAATTCTTTGTCCAGAAGTACCATTTTAGGGCCTGCAGTTTTGAAGAAAGACAATTTAATGGGTGATAATCTTGTATAGAATTTTCAAATTGATTTCTCGGTAGTAAATTGTTCCTCAATTGCAGTGCCTTCTTCACTCTCATTAGACACCCAGACTTCTTTCTAAATGCATTCATAACCATTAAAATGTTGTCTCCAGTTCCCTGTCATTTGAAACAGGTCATAACTCCAGGCACAAACATTTAAAGAACAACTATACTTTCAGTTTCATTAGTGAGCTAGGAGAGCAGGGATGTGCTATTGAAGTTTATAGAGCTCTGCGGCTCCTGATGCAAGCAGTTCCATTCTCCCCATCCCAGGAGGAGGGATAACCTTTCTCTTTGTACACAAAATTGTTTGGTTGAAATTCCACTCTGCCGGAGTCTTATTTATCAGCCTGATGTATGGCTAGGACTACAGGGAGGCTCTCCAGAACCTGTTTGTAATTTGCCTGCCCTCGTCTTTCCCCAGCAACACCCTGGGAGTTGAGCAAGCTCATTGCCAAGGAAACTCGCTGACGGTGGAGTGCTGTTTGGGTCTATATTCAATCCGCTCTTCAGAGGATAGTACTCAAATGTGTGACTCCAAAGGAGCCCTGGAAATGTTGCAATACAACAAACAAATGAACACACTGACATTTCCTATGATACTTCTGGTCATTTGTACAATTTGGGTTTCCTACAAGTGAGAAGCTTATGAACAAAACTCGTTCACACCTAATTGTTATATTCAGGGAAAAGTCAGTGTGATCTTAATATGGCCTCTACCTAGAGCCAAAGTAAGTCTAGACAATGATCCTTTTGATCTGACTTTCTCGTTTTTTAACAAGGAGGGATTGTGTGCTTAGGTATTATTATAACAAACACAATGCTGATCCTGTTTAAGAACATTCTGGGTACCCATTAAGAGGCTTTGAGAACATTATCTCTTAATCCTTAGTTCTAGCCGCCAGGCTGATGGATGAGGTGGGCTCTTGGCCATTTCTACCTGTGATTTAGCTCAGGAAACTCAAAAGCCAAGACTCATCACACAGCAGGTTGTTAGGTGACTTGGATGGGTTCCTGGATTGACAAGGATACCCCTTCCACCAGGGCTTTCAGCTAGGTGAACAGGGGTGTTCTTCCTTCTCAGAAGCCCTAAGCATTGGGTGTTTTATATCTGTAAGTAATCATTTTCCCAAAGCAAGCCTTAAATTGTTCTGAGGATGTTTTTTTTAAAAGCATTTCCCCTGAAAACTAACCTTGGTTTTTCAGTGGATTCTGCTTTGAAAGCATGTCCCTCTAAAACTTAACTAATATCATTAAATTTGATCTACAGTAGCTTAAAAATTTTTGACTGGTGTTCAGCAACAGCCCTGAAGAGATTGTCCAGTGTTTAGGAGCAGTTTCTGCTCCTCCAGAGTACCCGAGTTTAGATCCCAGCACCTGCATTAGGAAGTTTGCAACGTCCTGTTACTCTAGCCCCAAGAAATCCAGTGGACTCCTCTAGAATCCATAGTAACTGCACACACATGGTATTCATTCACACAGACATATATATAGATAAAAATAAACCTTAAAAAAGATCTAACAGATGTAACAGGAATAGCAGTCAGTAGTAACTTTGGGGCCCCTTATATATTACTTATATCATTAACTTAACCTACTCTCACTTTACGGTTGTAAAATTGAGGCCTTAGTGAACTGAGTGACTTGTCTCACAAAGGTCACATAACTAATATATTCACTCAAATGTTATAGCTCATTTCTAAATTTGCCTGATTATGTTGAGAAATATGAAGGACAGACAGAGATCTATAAACCCGGAACCTTCCTTTAGTTATCAAAAGGATTTACCCTTGTATTTATCTCAGATGTAATAAACCACCAATGGTCCGTGAGCAAAGTGTTCCATAGAAGAGTTCACATGTAGAACTAGATGATGCCCTAAATGCGGGATGGGAAATAGAGAACAAGAAATCCAAGCATGAGCTTGGGGGACACTGAAGTCGAGTCCCATAGCAAATCTGATTGAAGACAATTTGGTTTTGAAAGTATCAGAGAAAAACCTATCTTTAAAAAATAATTTTATGCTGAATTCTGTCAAATTAAACTTGTCATGCTAGATCAAAAAATACAGGCGAGAAGAGGTCCCCTGGTTCTCTATGCCTTATCTTCTCATATTTACAGTCCAACATAAGCAGGCAGCTCACGGGGCAGAGCAGAGGTTACCTGGGCAACATGAGAATTCAAGATGGGGCTGAGATGTTCTTGCCTTGATGTTCTACTCTGCCAGGCCAAAGCATAAGCAGCTTACATTCTGAAAATAGAGTCCTCAGAGTATAAGATTCACTGATAATCCATTACAGCATGCTGCTCGCCTCCTGGCGGCTAGAGAATGCTAAGTGTGCTTGTTGGATAAGAGCCTGTTGTGTCTGACCCAGGTCTGGATGTCTGTGGAGCTGAGGAGCCAGCCACTCCACAGGGACCTTTGTGTCACTCACTCTGGTTGTGGTAGGCTGCCGTCCCTCATGTCCTTGTCATGAGGTGACTCCAAAAGTTGAGTGTAGCAGAACAAAAGTAGTGTGGTTGGAGGAGTGGCCTCTAGAGCTCAGGTTTGAGTCTTGGCTCTGCCGCTGTCTGTCACCAGGCAACCTTTCTGTGTTGCTCTGAGTTCCTTCATCTGTGAGAATGAGAGAGTCTTCATAAAATTGTTAGTCATCCTAACTACTTATTATATTTAAAGTTTTTAGAACAGTATCTGGTGCGTAGTGAGTATCATATTGAGCTGATTAGGAAACCTCGAAATGTGACTTGTTTTTTAGTGACAATCACAACTCAGCTTCTTTTATGTGTCAGGAATTAGGCATACAGTAAGTCATTTTATGTTTAGCGTATTCAAGATGCCTTTGCAGAATTTCATAAATATTACCAACTGTCATCTCCATTTTCACTTAAGGAAAACTAAGGCATGGAAAACTAAGTGTAAAACTAAGTTGTATGATCTAGGCCATACAACTAATAAGGATGTCTAGATTCATAACAACAGTCTCTGGAACGCATATATTTAAACACTATTGCATAAAGGAAATGCACGCAGAACTGTCAACTCTCAGCTTAGCTATGATGGAGATAAAATCCTTTGGTGATGTGAGGGTCATTGAAGTATAGCCTTAATACAATGAAATCCAATGTCTAAAAATTGTTCTTATTTTGGGCTTGTACCACAGTAAGAGCCAAGATTTTAAACTCTACTAAAAACAAAACAAACAAACAAAAAGACTTTATATATTTATGTTCATTTAAGAAAATAGTGATGTATTATTTTGAAATATACAGTTAATATGTTTGGAGTTACTTAAAATATATTGAGAAAAATGTATTTTCACTATTGCTGTAGACGAGCATCTACATAAGACTGTTAAATTGATTGTTGTTTTATATCAAACAACTTTTATAATACTTATTTTTATTGTTATAATATTTTATAAATTTTAAGGAATATGACAAAAAAGATATTGTAGGTATTGAAGGGGGGGTCTCTGAGGAGTTGGGGTACAAAAGGGAAACAAGAATGTGATTTAATTCTATTTACTTAAAATGTTTTTAAATGTTAACAAATTCAGATAAATTGAAATCATGTAACTTTTCTCATCATAATGCAATAAAAGTTTAAAAAGCAAAACAAAACAAAAAAAGAACTAGACTGAAAAAATAAATAAATAAAGGAAATGCAAATGACTTCTATATTTACTGTTCTAAATCTAAGATTGGGTTCATTCATTGCAGATATACTAGACCACTTTGAGGCTGAGGTAAAAGATGGGCATATGTGTTATTGTCTTACTACCTGCAACTAAACACCAGTGAAGGGCTAGGGAAATGGCTCACTGGGTAAAAACAAACACTTGCCAAGGCCGATAACCTGAGTTTGATTGCTGGGACTCACATGTAGACTTCTGTGTGCTCTCCTTTACCTGCACCTATGTGCTGTCGAGCATTTGTGCAAGGAGTATAGAGATACACGGTTGAATTGTTAAATGACAGAGAGAGACAGACAACGAAACAAAGAAAGTGACACAGACTACTGAAATTGCCATAAAATCAAATTGTCAACTCAAAGTTGACTTTTCCATTAGTCAGGGCAGGGTTTCTAGAGTCTTCTGTGGTGCTTTGTAATTCCTGGAACTGTTAGCATAGCACTCTGGCAGAGGTGATAGTATGGTTTCCATGCTGCCTTTCTCTGCAAAGAAAGCTCCTTGCATAGGTGAGGTTCTGCTGACCAGCTTTGATTTCTAATAGGGAGAATCATAGGCTGGATGGAAATTGGATGTTTGTTGAAGAGTGCTTTAATTGATGGCTTGCTGTGTTTCTGTGAGTGTAAAACTCTGTAAAGTCCCAGAGGAAGCAGATATGCATAAAAAGAGAAGCCAAGGGGAGGTACCAGTAGGGAAAGTAATTGTAGGCACAGAAGACTCCATACCACCCTCATAAAGAACCTTTTCTGGCCCTGGGTAGAAAATGATGACCTTGCACTTGAAAGATGCGTCTGGGAATCAGCGAGGGTTTACTGCATGGAAGCAGGTTACCCCCTCTCCACCAGCTCTCTATTCAGGAACTGAAGCAGAGCATTAAGTAGAGAGGGCTACCATGTTTCAAAGGAGAGGGACTTAACAAAGGATCACTAGCAGGGCTGAAAGGGGCTCCCAGCTAATGTGTGCTCCCTGTGAAAGAGGCCTGCTTTTCAGCAAGGAAAGGCATTTAGCTGCTATCTGAGGATTAGCATAAACTTGTGATATGTCGTCTACCCTTTACTTCAAACCTTAGTAGCATTTGAAAGCTTAAAACATCACATTCAATTTTGCTTTGGACAGCATTAATCAGTTTCAGTGATTTTTTTTTTTTTTAAATTCCAGAGCTGTATGAATAGGCTCCTTACCCACGGAGACCACATACGCTTTCTGGGGAAGTCTTATTTCTACCAATTGTCGTGTATGATTAACCATCTCACATAGGTGTTCTCGGTTGGATTTTAAAGTAAACTCCACATATTGAGCCCAGTGAAGAGTAGAATTTCTCAGCTAGGTAAATGCCCCCACATATGCTCAGAGAACACCCTGGCCCTGCAGTAGTGCTTATAAATCATAGCACAGAAGTCCTAGGATGCTAGGGGAGCCACCCTGGGATGCACCATCTTGAAATCAAATGGTGTGCATTGCTCTAAATGCCCTGAAAAATGAAAATCAACCTGAAGCATATTTTGCAGCTACATCTCTGTGTGTAAGATAGAAAAATAAAAACATTTGTCATAGCCCTGAGGAGAGTTGACTTGAATAGCAGAGGGAGACTGGGATTTGATATGGTTGACTATATAAGTTGAACTTTGTCCCAAGAACATTATAATCTCATGTGTCTTGTGGAACTGACGGCTGCTTTTAAATACAGTTTGAAAGGCAGACCAGTGTGTTCCGGAGGTGGTGTTGTGTCAGGAGAACTGGGGTCCTGACAACCACAGCCATTTCTTAGAGTCATGCCATCGTCTGAGCACTGCCCTAACTGCTGCCCCCTGATTCATAGGCTGGAGGAGGCTCTCTTCCTGCAAGGGCTACGTGGAGCTATGAAGTTAACTTAACTCCATGGAAATAAGTGGCTGGACACAAACTGAACCACGCTCATCAAATTTTACTTCTTCTGAATCACAAAGTAAAAAGTAACAGCCACACTGCCGAGCCTACCCAAGGCTCCGCAGCACGAATATCCTAGGCTGGCAGCCACCTGACTGTCTTTGGAGTCTGCCTTTTATTCCCCACCATACGTTCACCTGATGTGATCATTAGAATTTCATGTCAACAGTGGGTTGGAAGGGTGAAGTAGGTGGTTAAAAGGTCGTTTCCTGGTGCAGGAATTACACTTGTCAGAAGGTCATTTGCCTTAGTTTGTGTGAATGTCTTACTTCTCAGATAAACAGTACTCACTGCCTTTCCTCCCTGGTGACTTCCTGAGGCTAGTGGATTCTGCTAATGGGCAGGCAGCTGGAAGCAACTAAAACATTACTCTTCCCTGGAGTATCTGCAAGCTAACAGGAAAGAACCTGGAGTTCAATTTGATGGTGCCCTAAAGGTAGAAGCTAACCAGAACATTAGTACGCCTAGTGTTCTTGCTTTTTTGTTCATTCATTTGTTTGTCTGTTTGCCTTCCTAAGTTTCCTTCATTTACACCCAAACAGTCACACTTTCTGGTGATCATTAGTACAGAATTTACTGGCAATTGGTATCAATGCTGTTGATTAGAACCCAGCACTTTGTAGGGATGAGGTTACTTAATTCCTAATGCCACTTTAGAAGACAGAGTCTATGCGCAAACTTCGATGTCTTGAGACATAGCAGCCCAACAAGGGAGGTGAGAGAGCTGAGTTTGAACCCAGGCTCGCTGTCGTCGGAGCCTTGCCTTGTCACATTGCTGCTACTATTGTAACAGTTATGCAATTATTATGATTGTGAAAATAAAATGTAATACAATCAAAGATAATATTATGCATGGGTAATTACATGCCATTAGTTGTGTGGGTACTCATTTGCATACTTTGATCTCAGAGATGCCAAAGGGGAGAAAAAGCACTTTCTTGGAGGATTTTTTTAATAGAATTCCAGAAACTGGGTGGGTTGAGCTAAGTTTATAAAGTGCTTCTCACCACTTTTTTTCTTGGCTCAATAGTTTGCTGGCTGGAACTCATCCATGAAAGACAAATGTAGCCCCAGATGTCACCATTCATAGCATCACTGGGTCACACATCACTTCCTGGGTAACCAATGGGCTTGGTAGGAGAGCATGGTTGTCACTCACGGATGTCATACAGGTGAATCCTGGGCCCTGGAGGCAGGTGATGGACAGGTACCTGAAGAGCACGTCAGCCATGCTGCTTCGTAGGCCTGCTGCTTCCTGTCTCCGCAGGCTTTATTTATGGCCAGGATTTGGCTCTTCCTTTGGACTTACGGGAAAGCTGATGAGCAGAATGGCTGAGTTTATGGAGATGTGTGGACAAGGCCCCTATCACCCTGCTGACCTCCAAGCGCTCCTCCTAGCCTGGGGGCAGGGAGCCCTGCTAGAGACTGGAAGCTCTGCTTGTCAAGTCATGTAGCTCCGTGAATCCTTAAGTGAACTGAGATCCATTTCTTTTATACTTTTGCTCAGTTTATAGACACTTCCAAATTGTCATTACAGAATATGATTTGGCCTTCTAAGCTGATTGTATTCTAGTTCCTTCTTTTAAAAAAGAGCTCCCGTGGTCTTTCCCTTTCAAGGATCCTCTGTAAGAACATGATGCCCTGTTTACTGCTGAGCCATTTCTCCAGGCCCTATTTTGAAAGTTTTGTGTTAGAACATTGAAGATCATTTCCTAATGAGAAGCAGCCAATAATATTTATTTTATTCCTATGTGTGTGTGTGTGTGTGTGTGTGTGTGTGTGTGTATGTGTGATAGTTTAGTGTTTATTGTCAACTTCACCAAATCTAGAGTCCTCTGGGCATGCCTATGGGGTTATCTTGAATCTGTTAATTGAGGGGGTGTCTTAGTTAGGGTTTCTATTGCTGTGAAAAAGGCACCTTGACCACAGCAACTCTTATAAAAGAAAACATTTAATTGGGGCTGGTTTACAGTTTCAAAGGTTTAGTCCATTATCATCATGGTGGGAAGCATGGCAGCATGCAGGCAGACATGGTGCTGGAGATGCTGAACGTTCTACATCTGGATCCACAGGCACCAGGGCTGAAGGCTGTGAAGCACGTTGGACGTAGCTTGAGCATATGAAACCTCAAAATCTGCTGCCTCAGTGACATACTTTCTCTAACAAGGCCACATTTGCTCCAACAAGGCCATACTTCTTAATAATGCCTCTCCCTACGGGCAACGTATTTAAACATGTGAGTCTATGGGGGTCAATCATATTCAAACCACCACAGGTGGGAAGTCGTAGATACCCACTGTGGATGGTACAACTCCCTGGTTGGGATCCTGGTCTATGTAAGTGGAGAAGGGGAGTTGGGCAGCAGCAAGGTTTCCTTGCTTCCTGCCTTCTGATTAGGGATGTGTTAGGGTTAGCCACGTCAGGCTCCTCCTGTCTCAGTTTTCCCACCATGATAGACTGAACCTCTAACTGCGGGTCAGAGGAAGCTCCTTCTACCTTAAACTCTTTGACAGGAGTATCTCATCATAGCATCTGGGAGGGTAAGACAATATGGCTTTTGTTGTCTTGGTAACATAAGGCTAAGCAGGAGACCTGGTGCCTTCTTCCACCTTTCAGGAACTTGCCATATGCCTTGAAGACTCAGGAATGCCTGCATCAAGTAAAGATAGCTCTCCGATTTTGCTTAACCCAATATTTTCCAGTCTCACTTCATCAAAGAGTCTTTTCATCGCTGTGCGGCAGAAGTGCTCTGGACAAGACCATCATAGGTCACATCTAGAGCACAAGGCCATCAGAGGCATGGGGTCGCACCTAGGGAGTTGGTTGAAATGATTGCCTTCTTGGGTTTGCTGTTCAGAGCAGGCTCTTAGCATTGTTCCTGGCAATCATTCCCCAGAAGATCTTAACCGAACTTGTATGTTTCTCCAGTGAATAGTGTGCATCTCAGTCCTGTTGCTGGAAGGAACATAGTAATACTGTAAAAGCCAGTTGCGTATGGAGGGAGGCAGCCATATCTCAGCAGGACATTGGGTGGGAGATGTACAAAAGAGCTAAGTGCATCCTGCACGTGGACGGGTGTTACACAAGAGCTTTGCCTTAACTCTAATGACCTCTGTGCTCTGCTCATCTCCGGTTTCTTTGGCTTTAATATCAGCAGCTTTCTAGAAACAATTCCAATAGCTTGTCCCACTGCCAGAGGCTCCAGGGAACAAGTCCTCCTGATTCATGCATGTGGAATTAGAGGTGCAGAGAAGACAGCCTCAACCCATACATGTTAGAGCTATGGTCTTATTCATCAGGAATCTTAAGAAGGATCGTTAGTAAGTGTATAAGTAAGTGGAATCAGCCGAGACACCAGGACTGGTCCATTGACTAATCTGCCTTCCCTAGCACCTTGCCTATTAAGTCCTTTTATCAACAAGGTAGGTCTTGGCCATTATGTTGATAACAGCAGCACAAGGGAAGCAAACCCAGTGGCCATGGATTTTCAGTTTATAGAGGACTACCTATATTTTCTTTCTAGGCTGGCAGAGTAACCTTGTTTTATAGGTTTATAGGATTCAGAGAGGTTACGCAATTTGTGAATGGTCACACAGCTAATCTACAGAAGAGCTAGAGCCAGATCTCAGCCCATTATTCCTTTCTCCTTTATATTATGCTGCCTCATTCCCTAGAGATTAGGCCAAGTGAACGTGTGTGCCCCACCTCTCTCTCTCTCTCTCTCTCTCTCTCTCTCTCTCTCTCTCTC
>JADRCD010195230.1:0-11663 GCA_019843815.1 Montemys delectorum | reverse complement strand
TGCAGAGGCCATGGAGAGATGTTCCTTGCTGGCTTGCTTTCTCCTGGCTTGCTCAGCCTGCTCTCTTATAGAACCCAAGACTTCCAGGCCAGGGATGGCACTACCCCTTTGATCACTATTTGAGAAAATACCCCACAGCTGGATCTCATGGAGGCATTTCCCCAACTGAAGCTCCTTTCTCTGTGATAACAAAAGCCTGTGTCAAGTTGACACACAAAACTAGCCAGTACAGCAAGTGACCTTGGATTTTGTTGTTTATTTTCTTGCTCTTGCCCCCCACCATCTGGATATCTCTAGTGCTACCTGCCCTTGTTAAATCTGACTGGAGCCTGTCCTTCCTGTGATCCTGGTTGTGTCAGAACTCCTCAGAGTCAAGCTGCATCTGTGATCCTGTGAATCTGGGATCTTGTGATCCTGGGCTTGTTAGGTCACCTGGGAGTGGAGCTTCCTCTGGGTGTTGTGAGACAGAAGGCAGAGCACAAGGTCTACTCTGGACACCAGCCCAGACAAACCAGAAGGAACCTGAGTCACTGGGATGGTGGAGTTCCTGTGTGCCTGGTCCCACTGATCCTAGTTACTCCTGGTGTTGGGACAGATGGTGGGTCCTCCTCACCTCTGATCCTTGGTGTGTCAGATAGCCTAGGAGTGAAGCTTCCTCTAGGAGTTGTGGGTGGTTGATTCTTTGTGTAGTTCTTTTTGTTTCCATTTGGTTGATTTCAGCCCTGAGTTTAATTATTTCCTGCTGTCAACTCACCTTGTGTGAATTTGCTTCTTTCTGTTCTAGAGCTTTCAGAACTGCTGTCTAATTGCTGGTGTATGGTCTTTTCAGTTTCTTTTTGGAGGCACTCAGAGCTATGAGTTTTCCTCTTAGGACTGCTTTCATTGTGTCCCCATAATTTTGGGTATGTTGTTGTTTCATTTTCATTAAACTCTAAAAAGTCCTTAATTTCTTTATTTCTTCCTTGACCAAGTTATCATTGAGTAGACAGTTATTAAGCTTCCACATGTATGTGGGCTTTCTATTGTTTATGTTGATATTGAGGAGTGGCCTTAGTCCATGGTGATAGGATGCAAGGAATTATTTCAATCTTCTTGTATCTGTTGAGGCCTGATTTGTGACCAATTATATGACCAATTTTGGAGAAGGTACCATAAGGTGCTCAGAAGAAGGTATATCCTTTTGTTTTAGGATAAAAAGTTCTATAGATATCTGTTAAATTCATCTCTTTCATAACTTCTGTTAGTCTCACTATGTCTTTGTTTAGTTTCTGTTTCCATGATCTGTCCATTGCAGAGAGTGGGATGTTGAAATCTCCCACTATTATTGTGTGAAGTGCAATGTGCACTTTGAGCTTTATTAAAGTTTCTTTTATGAATGTAGATGCCCTTGCATTTGGAATGTAGAGATTTAGAATTGAAAGTTCATCTTAACTCTTGGTAGATCATAGATTTGATGAGTATGAAGTGTCTCTCCTCATTTTTTTGATCACTTTAGGTTGAAAGTCGACTTTATTTGATATTAGAATGGCTACTCCAGCTTTTTTTCTTGGGTCCATTGGCTTGGAAAATTGTTTTCTAGCCTTTTACTCTAAGGTAGTGTCTGTCTTTGACACAGAGGTAGGTTTCCAGTATGCAACAAAATGTTGTGTCCTATTTACATACCCAATCTCATAGTCTATGTATTTTTATTGGGGAATTGAGTCCATTGATATTAATAGATATTAAGGAAAAGTAGTTGATGCTTCCTGTTATTTTTGTTTTTATAGTTGGAATTCTATTCATGTAGCTATCTTCTTTTTGTTTTGTTGGAAGATTACTTTCTTGCTTTTTCTAGCATGTAGTTTCCTTCCTTGTGTTGGAGTTTTCCATTTATTGTTCTTTGATGGGCTGTATTTGTGGAAAGATAGCGTGTGAATTTGGTTTTGACTTGGAATACTTTGGTTTCTCCACCTATGTTTATTGAGATTTTCACTGGGTATAGTAGCCTAGGCTGGCATTTGTGTTCTTGTAGGATCTGTATGACATCAGCCCAGAATCTTTCATAGTCTCTGGTGAGAAGTCTGGTGTAATTCTGATAGGTCTGCCTTTATATATTACTTGACCTTTTTCCTTTACTGCTTTTAATATTCTTTCTTTGTTTTGTGCATTTGGTGTTTTGATTAATATGTGACATAAGGAATTTCTTTTCAGGTCCCAACTATTTGGAGTTCTGTAGGCTTCTTGCATGTTCATGGGCATCTCTCTTTTTTTTTAAGTTAGGGAAGTTTTCTTCTCTAATTTTGTTGAAGATATTTACTGGCCTTTTAAGTGGGAAGTCTTCACACTCTTCTATACCTATTATCCTTAGGTTTGGTCTTTTCATTGTGTCCTGTATTTCCCAGATCTTTTTGGATTTTGTGGGTTTTTTTTTTTGACTGTTATGTCAATGTTTTCTATGGTATCTTCTGGACCTGAGATTCTCTCTTCTATCTCTTGTACTCTGTTGGTGATGCTTACATCTATGGCTCTGGACTTCTTTCCTAGTTTTTCAATCTTGAAAACCTAGAGTTGTCTCTCTCTGTGAATTCTTAATTATTTCTACTTCTATCCTGGATTGTTTTGTTCAGTTCTGTCACCTGTTTGGTTTGCTTTCCTTCAATTCTTTAAGGGATATTTGTGTTTCCTCTTTAAGTGCTTGTACCTGTTTACCTCTGTTCTCCTGCATTTCTTTAAGGGAGTTATTTATGTCCTTCTTAAATTCCTCTATCACCAACATGAAATATGATTTTAGACAAAAAAAATCTTGCTTTTCTGGTATGTTGGGGTATCCAGGACTTGCTGTGGTGGGAATACTTGGTTCTGTTGATGCCAAGTAGTCTTGGTTTCTGTTGGTAAGATTCTTGAGTTTTCCTTTTGCCACCTCTTAATCTCTGGTGTTAGATGTTCTTACTGCCTCTTGCTGGAGCTTCTTCCTGCTGTGGGTCTGTAACCCTATGTCAGCATTCGGGGAGATCAGATCTCCTCCAGTAAGACCCTTGTGCACAGGGCTATGGATCAGTCATCCCTCCTGGGTGCAGATGTGTGAATGAACCCTGTCCCAGCTGCTCTACTGCTTCTGCGGCCTGTGCCTCCTGGCTGGTCCCACCTTAGAAACTTACTGGAGAGAAAAATCATAATTTTGTTTTTAATAAATTTTATTATTTACTGGAACTATGTACGATTGTGAGCAAATTTACATATTAAAAGATCAGCTAATTTTCTAGAAAATTTCTCATGTATATAATGTCATTCTGGTTTCTTTCTACCATGTTTCCCCTCTTTTATGTTAGCAATGAATCTGGCTCTATTCCTAACTATATTGGGATTATTAATTAGCTTTAAAATTGATCTCTCTCTCTCTCTTTGAAATTCAGCAATACTGATTTTGAGTTCAGAGACATTGACCAGATCTTGAATGCATACAAAACTCCTTCATGGCCTAATTATTACTATTTGTATTAACTACCAAAGCTCTTCCTTGGTGTCTACCCTGTTGTGACCACTGGCCTTTATTTATCCCATTTCCAATTTTCATTGTCAGTAAGGTCTTATTTTGAGCTCTCTTTTTCTCTGTGTGTATTGTAAGGAAGAAATAATCTGCAGACTTATATTTAATTAAATTTAAAAATATAAACAAAAGCAGCTAATAGCAATTACTGCAGGCTTTGTGGCATAAGTTTATTTGGCAAGTTCTCACTGTGGTAAGGACTGATGATCCTTATTCTCAGCACTGTAAGGATTATTTTGCAATACATCTTATAGAGGTGGATGTGTGCATCCGACTAACTCATTTACATTCTCTAACTAATAAGACAGGTTTAGACTGATTTTATATATAATCTTTCCTGGGGAAAATTATAATCTTTCCTTTGAAAGACTATTACACATCAGGTAAACTATTTCACAGTATTCCTTAGTAATCTACAATTGTGCATGTGAGTGTGCATGTGTTTGTGTGTGTGAGTGTTTGTGGATGTGCCTGTGAGTTCATGTTTGCATGTGTGTGTGTGACTTATAAGTTTCAATCCTCCTGGGCAATTAATGAAAGATGATTCCATGAAATTAAAATGAGCAAGGAAGTGCATAAAAATTTGCCTACAATGAATGGAAGGAGGAAATAATACATTTTATGACCTCAAGTGTAGAACTGATAAAAAATACTTTTTATTTTCAAAATATATTTATTACAAAGCATGTGCTTTAAAAGTTAGGTATGCAAAAGACAGTGATCAAGTCTGTTTTATTGAAGTTGCCTCTGATCATTGTTTTGTGACTTCAGAATTTGAATTCTTCTGCTCAATATGTAGTGATTATTATTTAATTTCCCACATGAATAGAATTCTCAAAAAATCATATATCTTTACATTTTATATGTATTTATTTGAATATACAATATTTATACATGAGAAAATGTCATTGATCTTATTTCTCAAATTTAGCATCATACGTATCAATTCTTCTCCTTTGGACTATACTATTTCATTTATATTTTTATCTGTCTGCTTTGCTTTTAAATTAATATTGTTAACTGTTATCATTTCTGTTTGTGATATCAAAGAACTTTGTTAACCATTCAAATAAAAATGAATTAGTGTCAAAACACATGCATGCATCCACAAAATATCATTATAATTAATATCAAACATGCACTCTAGTAAGCAGAATCATCAATTTTCCTATACCCAGCCTGCCAAGCTGTTTATCTTACTTTTTTATTTTAACTTTTATTGCATTATGATGAGAAAAGTTAAATGATTTCAATTTGTCTGAATTTGTTAACATTTAAAAACATATTTTAAGTAAATAGAATTAAATCACATTGTTGTTTCCCTGTTGTACCCCAACTCCTTCCAGAGACTCCCTCTTTAATACCTACAATATCTTTTTTGTCATATTCCTTAAAATTTATAAAATTTTATAATAAAAAGAGTATTATAAAAGTTGTCTTATATAGAACAATCAATTTAACAGTGTTATGTACAGCAATATTGCAAATACATACGCTTTTCTCACTATAAATTTCAAATAACTCCAAACATATTAACTGTATATTTCAAAATAGTACATCACTACTAGTATTTTCTTAAATGAACATAAATATGTAAAGTCTTTTTGTGTGTTTGTTTTGTATTTAGTAGAGGTTAAAAATCTTGGCTCTTTCTGTGGTACAAGCCCAAAATAAGAACAATTTTTAGACATTGGATTTCATTGTAATAAAGCTGTACTTCAATGACCCTCAAACCCCTGAATGATTTTACCTCTATCATAGCTACGCTGAGAGTTGACAGTTCTGCCGTGCCAAGGAATGAATTGTAAGCATGATTTTTAGATACAGACTTCCTGCTATGGTCAAAAAGCTATTTGACTTGAGTGTGTGAATTTATTCTCAGCCCACAGAGAACAGGTTATGTTCATTTAAGAAATGGTGTGTGTATTAAGTTGCTCTATCCATAAAGTCATTCACCAACTGTTTCAATGAAGAATGGTTCTGCATGGAAGGTGGTACAGACATTAGGTGAGGATAAGAATCTGGTTCATTGGCTGTGATGATTTTGAAAAGCATTCATCTCAGAGAAATAGTAACTTACAGAGTCCTCTTCTTCAAACTTGATACAAGAGCTAGAAATGTCAAGCAAAGCATTCAGTCTCACTCTTTGTTGTTCTCCTTCATACAAGCCACATCCCAAGTTAGTTTTCTATGTCTCCCTTGGGTATATAAATACTTTTGAAATATATAAACTGTTCTGAAAACCATAGTGTAGTGTAAAAACATGAAATAAACAATACTAATAGAGAGGCTGAGATAGGAGAAGCAATATTTCAAGACCCTTACATTATACACAGCAAAACACTGTCACAAACAAGTTGAAAGTATATAGACATTGTACAATATTGGATCTATTTCTCCAATTACCAAATTAGAGAGACCATTGGATGACAATCAACAAATTTCTAATTCCATGTATTTTTGGATTTCAATCTCTTAGGATATGTTGGTAATATTAATTTTCATATTAAGATATTAAGAAAAGGTAATTGTCACTTCCTGTTGTTTTTGTTGTATGAGGTGAAATTAGATTTGTGTGGATTTGTTGAAAGATTACTTTCTTGCTTCTTCTAGGGTGTGGTTTTGCTCCTTATGTTGATGTTTTCCATCTATTATCCTTTGTAGGGCTGGATTTGTGGAAAAATATTGTGTAAATTTTGTGTTGTCATGGAATATCTTGTTTTCTCCATCTATGGTAATTGAGATGTTTTGCTGGGTATAGTAGCCTGGGCTGGCATTTGTGTTCTTGTAGGGTCTGTATGACATCTGCCGAGGATCTTCTAGCTTTCATAGTCTCTGGTGAGAAGTCCACCGTAATTCTGATAGGCCTGCCTTTATATGTTACTTGCCTTTTTCCCCTTACTGTTTTTACAAATCTTTCTGTGTTTTGTGCATTTGATGTTTTTATTATTATGTGACTGGAGGAATTTTTTTCTGGTCTAGTCTATTTGGAGTTCTATAGGCTTCTTGTATGTTCATGGACATCTCTTTCTTTAGGTTAGGGAAGTTTTCCTCTACAATTTTGTTAAAGATATTTACTGGCCCATTACATTGGGAGTCTTCACTCTCTTCTGTACCTATTATCCTTACGTTGGGTCTTCTCATTGCATCCTGGATTTCCTGGATGTTTTGGGTTAATAGCTTTTTGCTTTTTGCTTTTTCTTTGACTGTTGTGTCAATGTTTTCTATGGTGTCTTCTGCCCCTGAGATTCTCTCTTCTATCTCTTATATTCTGTTGGTGATGCTTGCATCTATGACTCCTGATTTCTTTGCTAGGTTTTGTATTTCCAGGGTTTTCTCTCTTTCTGATTTCTTTATTGTTTCTATTTCCATTTTTAGATTCTGGATAGTTTTGCTCATTTCCTTCACCTGTTTGATTGTGTTTTCCTGTAGTTCCTTAAGGCATTTTTGTGTTTCATCTTTAAGAGCTTCTAGCTCTTTACCGGTATTCTCCTGTATTTCTTTGAGGGTGCTATTTAAATCTTTCTTAAGGTCCTGTATCATCATCATAATAAGTGATTTTATATCTGAATCTTGCATTTCCAGCATGATGGTGTGTACAGGACTGGCTATGTTGGGAGAATTGGGTTCTGATGATGCCAAGTGACCTTGGTTTGTGTTGTTTATTTTCTTGGGCTTGCCCACCCCTGCCATCTGGTTATCTCTAGGGCTACCTGCCATTGCTAATTCTGACTGGAGTCAGTCCTTCCTGTGATCCTAGTTGTATCAGAACTCCTCAGACTCAGGCAGTCTCTGTGACCCTGTGATTTTGGGATCCTGTGACCTTGGGCTTGTTAGGGCACCTGGGAGTGCAGCAGCTTCCTCTGGGTATTGTGGGACTGGCTGTAGAGCTTGTGCCCAAGGTCTGCTCAGGACACCAGCCCAGAGAAACTGGAAAGAGCCACTCTTCTGGCGGAGTTCCTGTGTGTCTGGTCAGGCAGGTCCCAGTTACTACTGGTGTTGGGACAGATGTTGGGTCCCCCTCACCTCTGATCCTGAGAGTTTCAGAGCACCTGGGAGTGGAGCTCCCTCTGGGGGTTGTGGGACTGGCTACAGAGCTTGTGCCCAAGATCTGCTCAGGACACCAGCCCAGAGAGATTGGAAGCTCATATTTTCTTGATAGGGTGGGGTATCGTTTTTTTGTTGCTATAAAAAAGATTCTAACCAAAGAGGATAGGAGATGAACTGCCTATTTGATTTAGAATTGCAGGTTGTAGTACATCATTCCATAGAGCTTAAGGAGGCAGGTCCTTAAACATGTCAACAGTCAAGAGTACAGAGAGATCACTGTATGACCACAGTATTCTTCTCTTTTTCCTTACACAGAATCTCAAGTGTAGACTGTCTTCCTTCTTCTGTTACTCATCATCCACAATCCTACCTCAGTTTGTTACCAATGACTCCATAGCCAAAACAGTTGTCTTTGGTTAGTGTATAATACTCCCTTGTTTTTTCCTCTGTCCAGATGTTCTGTAATGGTATGTCTTGCCTCAGACAGTCCCATTTTTTTCAGCATATCTCCCACAATGTCCACAACCAACTGTAAACTTCCATAAGAAAGTGTGGACAGGGCAAATGTCATAGGATGAAATAATGAGCTTAAATTTGTCATCTCCCCTGTATGCCCCTGTGTTAAATCTTGAAACATACCATTTATATGCTGTTGTGCTGTGATAGATGTTTGTAATAGATGTCATCCAACTCCAGTGGATAGAAAAGGAGATTCTAAAGGTACAAGGATACAAGTATTTTGACTAACTGCTATAAATGATAAGGGACCTATGTTGAAAGTAAAATTAAGTTTAAAATACTGACGGCCTAGTGGATACCAGAGCAGATGTAACAATAATTTCTCAGGGTTATTAGACTACAACTTGGCTACTTCAAAATGTATCTTTACAACTGTTAGGGATTGTCACAGGCAAAACCGTGATGTGTCTTGCTGAGACACCCAGGTCTTGAGATATTTATAGATAATCCACCTCTGGAATCCCTGTAGAGAAGAGACTAACTAAAATAATATTAATTTTTGGCAAAACCATATCAGACACAGATGATATAACATGTAGTTTCATGTGAATCATATTATCATTTCTTGTGGTTTGAATACATTTGCCCCAAAGAATGATACTGTTAGGAGTATTACCTTGTTGGAGTATGTGTGGCCTTGTTGGATTAAGTGTATCACTGTCTGTGTGGGTTTTAAGACCCTCATCCTAGCTACTACGAAGTGAGTCTTTTCATAGCCACCTTCAGATGAAGTGGTACAACTCTCAGATCATTCTGCACCATGCATGCCTGCACACTGCCATGTTCTCACCTTGATGGTAATTGAGCCAAACTCTGAACACTCTGCATGCCCCGATTCAATATTCTCCTTAGAGTGGCTTCAGCCTTGGAGTCTATTCATAGCGGTAAAACCCTAAGACATCAAGATTTTCATCTCCTGTCCAACAATATCTTTATAGAGATGTCTCTATTTTTCATTTTTCTATAACACCTAAGGATAATATTAACTGTAAGGATAATTCAGAGAATGTATGCTAGAATATGCAAGAGACAGGAAAAAGGCACACAGAGCTTATGAATGTAGTTCATCAGGAATATGAGGACATTCCTTACTTACTATTACCAAACAGCCTGCTAGCCTTGCTCTGGACCCCACAAAAGTGAAATGAGCTATTTATTCTGTCAGTCTTGGGGAGACTATTCTAGAGAGCAACTTGAAAAATTAATGCCTGCTAAGACAGAGTGATATGCTCTAAACTTAACTGCAAGCACACATTTAAAAGGAGCAGAGAAATTCTAATGAGTAAAACAAGATTTTAACGGTATTGGGAAAAACATAATTTGGCAAACTGCTATAAATGCTAAAATGTATCTGCATCAAAGTTAAAATTACAATTAGATAAAATTGGGATTGAGGGGCTAGTAAATACCAGGACAGATGTAATGATAATTTCACATGACTCAGGGAATTCAACTTGGTGACCTCTAAAAGTATCTACATGTCTGCTGGGGTTGGGACATTGTCTCAGATAAAACAGAGACTAAAATAGATTAAATGTATTGGTCCAGAAGGTCATGTATTGAGATGAAAGCTACATGTGGCAGATATACTCATGGAATTGTGTGAGAGATATCTGTTATAACAGTGGGAAAAAGAGACTAATATTTCTTCAATTTCATATAGAAGCCACCAAGTAGGGCATGTTCCTGATAGAGATTGAAAAAATTTCATTAAAACAATTAAAGATTGTCCATCAGCAGGACATGACATGTTTTGACTCTCCAAATGTCTGAAGTTAGTCAGTGCCCCATGATATTAAAATGGTTAACAAATGAAAATAGTCATGTAGAAAAATGAACCTTAACTAAGAAAAAGTTACAGTCCCTAGAAGAGCTTGGCCAATAAGAGGAGGAGAGTGGACATATAGGAAAGTCTACCTGAGCTTAGGAGTCTCCTGTATTTAACATTAAAAATTTCATAAAATGAAGGATGATAATTAAATTAGAAGCTGTAAATAAATTCATCCTATTTATTCTATACAATATGATGTATCCTAGTTTTTTTTTTTTGGTGTCTATGTCAGGTATAGTTTAGGGATTAAGTTAAAAGATTGCTTTTTTTTACCATATACTTAAAAGAGCCAGGACAAAGAAAAATATCCTTAATTGTGCCTCCTAAATGATATCCATGAAAAGTTTTGGCATAAAGATTTTTTAACAGCCATTCCTTTTTTTCAATAATTTTTAAACATATTGGAAATAGCAATAAACAGTTTTCCAAATCTATATCTTATCATGAAATGGATGATATACTACTGTCTAATTCTAATACTGATACCATAAAAATTATTAATTGAAGTCAAACAATTTTGTCTTACTGGAGATTGCAATTTTTCCTGGAAAAATACAAAGTGGAGATTCTAGCAACTATTTAGCATATAAGATATACCTTCAGAAAATTCAGTAACATAAAGTACAAATTAGACAAGATCAGTTACAAACTGTTAATCATTTTAGAAAATTACAGGGAGATATTAATCGAATTTGGTTCAACTTTGAATTAAATCTTCATGAGTTAGTCATGGTTATCATGATAATACCTTTACACATTAAAATTGATAATGCTCTTATTTATTTATGCATTAAAACTGAAAAATTTTTACATATAATAACATAAAGCATACTATGGGTATTCTGTATAATACTACATATCAAACTATTGTAGAAAAATCTAACTCTACCTTAAACAAGATAATAATAATAAAAGTAAAGAGGGATATAAGATCTCCTAGAGATTTATTTCATAATGATTTATTAACCTAAAAAATTTTGAGTGTCAATGAGAGAGTCTTAAAACTCTTGACCACCTACCATGGAAAGTACCAAGGAAGAGACCAAGAAGACAGCAAAGCAGATGAAGATGTAAAAGTTGAGCCCATTACATGGGAGCAGCTCAAGGGAAAAAGAGGTGAAAAACCTTTGAATGCTTAAACTTCTTCCTGGTTATGGTAGTTATGGTAACTATACACGTCACAATGCTCATTTTTTTTCTAGAACACCTGCAACAATCAGTAGGATAAGTGGAGGAGACATAAATATCTCTACAGTAGCTAATGAAGTTTTTGGGAAAACTGGTTTTCTTGATTTATTGTTACATTGTTACATTCCTAAGGCACAATTAGGAATATGACACACTATTACAGGTTCTTTATGCAGTCCAAAATGGCTTAAAAAGATGGACAGATGCCATTCACATGCTCATGTATAGAGCAGAGCCAAAATTACCTGCTTTGTGCATGTCACATATTTGGTACATTTATCAGTACAAAAATGTCTAGACAATGTTACTTTTCAAACTTTGTGAATTTTCAGAATAAAAATTCCAAACAACAAGAAAGTTAATATCATTCTGATAAGATTCTCCTTGAAGATGGTAAGATCAACAACTCCTCCAGAGTTCTGCCTGGTACAGTTGTTTCCTCAAAACCTGCATCCAAGTCAGCTTCAAAGATACTAGCCCTAAGTGTTCCAGCCTGAATGACTACATCAGTTTGGCTTGTAGTGCTCTGGTAACAGATGTTCCCAAAAG
>JADRCD010195229.1:0-14364 GCA_019843815.1 Montemys delectorum | reverse complement strand
TCCCTCTGGGATTTCATCTTCATTGGCAGGATGCAACTGTATCTCTAGTTACTCCCCTTTCCAATTTTAACTGCTCACATAACCTCATCTTACGTCACAGTCACAGCTATTATTCAAAGTGGCCTGAATGTAACCATCTTTTTTTTTTTTTTACCAATTTACCTATCTCCTTTACAGACATATGCTTTTATGTTGGATAATAGCCATAGGGTTTTGTTTTTTGTTTTTGTTTTTTGACAGAAATCCTTTATCAGAATTTCATAGCTTTTTTTTTCTATTCTCATTTTGAAAGTTTTTTTAAATTTTCCTTAAATCATGATGTTTAAAAATTATAGTTTAAAGATCTCAAATGAGACAATCATGTTTATTTTCTACCTCATTTATTTAATATGGCGTATGCAGTTGTTAATCTTGATCACTGAGTTGATTGGAACTGAAATTGATTAAAGGGGATGTCACTTGATCAGATTATTTGAAATGGAAAGGCCCATCCTAAATATAAGTTGTTCTTTTCAGTGTCAGCCCAAGTGAAAGGGAAAGGAAAAAAAAATTTTGTATTTGCCTACTTGCCTTCACTCTCACTGGCAAGTTCATCAGTGCGGTTGCTGCTGCACTTCTTCCTTGATATTAGAATTAACTTCTTTAGGTTTGCAACTGAGAACCAGTGAGTGACTCTCCAGGAATCCTCCATGTTTTCAACACCAGACTGCAACTCCTAAGGCACACAGCCTCATGAACTGAGCAACTACTTGGTTCCCAAGCTCTCCAGTGTGAGATGGCCACGGATGGACTACACCAATTATATTGTGTAAGGCAGTCTCAAAACTCTCCTCTTACTATGTACTCATTCTATCCACTCTGTTATTCTAGGGAAGCCCAACGAATACGGGGATTTTATTTCAACTTTTGGATGTTAACTGAACCTTGCGTTCCTTAGATAAATTCTGGCTGTTGATGCTACATGATATCTTTGTGGTTGTTACTGGATTTAGTTTCCTATTTGCTAGAGATTTGTGTGTCTAGATGCAAAGGGAAGCAGTAGTCTGTGGTTTTTATGATACCTCTCTCTGCTTTGGGAATCAGGATGATATTGGCCTCATAGGATACATAAGAGTTTCTTCTATTTCCTCAAAGAGCAATTATAATGTTGGTACTGTTTTTCCTTTAATTATCTCCCAGAATTCTCCAGTAATACTACCCATGATATGGCGTATGAAAAAAATTAAATTTAATACCACTTAAATTAAATACCACTTTTTTGTTTGAGACTGAGTCTAAGTGTGTAGCTCTGGCTATACTGGAAATTACTTTATGAACTCCCAGAGACTTGCCTGCCTCTGCCTCTAAATGCCGGGACTAGAGATGTACACCATTGTACCTGGCTAATACTGCTTTTCCATGCTGCTTGAAGGACACCCAGTTTTTATCTTTTTTTTTTTCTTTTGTTGTTGTTTCTATAGATTTACCAACACTTTCAGGTTCTCTTCAAATCAGCTTTTAGAAGTCTGGGCATTTCTAGAAGATTATTAAGTTGTTGAATTTGACCCTTATATTTCCTAACAGTCTCAATGTCTGCACAGTTTTTTTTCCCAATCCTGATTTTTAAACAAACTTTAAGTTGCACTTATTTATTTTTGCATGTTTGCGTGTTTGTGTGTCTTTGTCTTTCTGTCCATGCTGTGTGTTTCGTGTTACACATATGGAGGTTAAAGGATAACTATAGGGAGCCAGCTCCTTCTGCTGAGTGGTTCGTAGCCTCCAGACTAGACAGTGTCTAGTGAGCGGTCTTCTAGTTCCCAAGCTCTTCTTTCAGGCTAAGCCTGACGATTCTGTCTAGCACGCTTCCTCTCATCTGCTTGTTATACTTTTCTACCCCAGATCTGATTTTTTTTTTTTTGTATCATTTGTCTCATGATTGACTTTCTCTAGTTGACTAATGATTGCTATCACAGATTCCTTCAGTCCTTTAAAGGTAATTTCCTCTATTTGCTGAGTAGTTTCTTAGATGTTTTTGATAAGTCCCAACA
The DNA here is from genome assembly GCA_019843815.1 of Montemys delectorum. Taxonomy (NCBI): domain Eukaryota; kingdom Metazoa; phylum Chordata; class Mammalia; order Rodentia; family Muridae; genus Montemys; species Montemys delectorum. The sequence goes on along the minus strand of JADRCD010195229.1, from coordinate 12,337 downwards.
GGATCACCTCACCACCGGCTTCTCTCTGCTGTCCGCCCTGTATGGAGCCTGTGCTTGCCTGGTTTTGTTTTGTGTGACTATCGCAGCAAGGCTGAAGTGGAGTCCACCCTCACGCTTCACTTTCCACAAGCTGTTGCTGTTGCTGGTTTTATTTGCTTTTGTTTGTTTGTTTGTGTGTTTTTGACTGACTCACTGGGGTGATTCTAGAGACGATTTCCCCTCACACCGTATTCACATGGCACCCCCTCTGCTTTTATTTAAATGTTTTTCATTCTCTTAAGTTTCTTTTAAAATTTATAATAAAAAGGAAGCAAATTAAAAAAAAACATATTGAAATAAACCAGACCCAAAGACACAGTCCAAATAGCAATTCAGAACAGAAGCCGTGTGGCTTCCTATTGCATCCCATACTTTTCCTATTGAATATATTTTATACATTTATCCACCAAGAAAATAAAATATTTTAAAAGATGTATGCATTGTGTTTTAAATGTATGAGCTCTTTGTCTGCTTGTCTGTGTACCATGTTTATGTCTGGTTGTGCAAAGGCCAGACTAGAGCCCTGAACCTGGAGGGTTGGAGCATTATACAGGTGCTAGGACCTGAACTCATGTCCTCTGCAAAAAGCAACAACTTCTCTTAACCAAGGCCCCATTCTTTGAAAAACAGCTAACTGGGTCCATCCTTGTTCTATCTGGGATTCCACTTATGATCTCTTTTCTATGAAGTGGAGCCCCTACATGCGGAAGGACCCTTCTTGGAGTCTAACTTTCCTTAATTCACACTTAGATTTTTATCTCTTCCTACTATATGCCCATAGGAATCAGACAAAACTTAATCATAACACTTAAAAGTCAACTTTGTATTGTCCCGAGTTTATGTCTTAGATTAAGGGCAGGAACCGTTGAGTGTGGTGGTGCAAGCATTTAATCCCAGTACTTGAGAGGCAGAGGCAGGACAACCAGGGCTACATAATGAGACCCTGTCTTAAAAACAAAACAAAGGCAAACAACCAATAGAAAAAGACAAGAACGGTCTTATTACTGTGGTGTGTATTGTATTATACCACTATCATGAGCATCATTAGATGGCCAAGACAGCATGTGATCAATAATCAATAATAACTACACTGAGTGAGAACTACAGACCTGCTTACAAGAACCGCATGGGTCCCATCTCTGACCTTAGCTGTGATCTTACGTCACGGGCTGTGTGACTTACACGGTTTAGAAAAGACTTTTTACTATTCATGCTCAACTAGGTTGGAGTATTTCTGTAGTCTGAGCAGAGAGTAGTGACTAGTACAGACGAGAACTAAGGAGGAATCGCTGATTGCACATCAGAAAATGGTTTCCGTTACTCAGGGCAAGAAGACTTATTCAGAACAGACAGAAGCTTCCCAGCCTCTGGTGATGCCACAGAAGCATTCCTCTGGGCATTTTTTTTTTAATACACAAAATATTTTTCTGAATATTTGACTGTCCTTTTTATACACTACTATGTTTTCATAATCTAGAGATAAACTTTTCATGTAGCTAGCAACTACACATAAATGGAATAAAATGAATAAATTGGTCCAAGAGAAAATCATAGCCAAGAAAGGAGGAGGCATACTTAAGAGATAAAGCACTAAGAAGTTGTGTGTAGTACTAACCACTCTCTCTGGGGATACAGTTTCAGAGCAGGAAATCACAGCAGATGTAATGCTCACAGAACCTTTTATGTCTAAGTGGCATTGTGGGAAATGCCACAGAATCTTTTCTCAGCAGTGATGGACTATTTAGAAAGTGGAGAGACGAGAAGTAAGAAACCAGAGGCTACCCATAGCAGTATGGAACCTAAAGTCCCCAAATGAGTTGAGGTACATGTGCTACTTACAACAATGAGAGAGAGAGAGAGAGAGAGAGAGAGAGAGAGAGAGAGAGAGAGAGAGAGAGAGAGAGAGAGAGAGAGAGAGAGAATGCTTAGAGAAAGGACAGGATTAAGCAAATCATGCTTCATTCACAGTGTGGAAGACAGTTGACCCATGCAGGCTAACATAGAAGGGGGTTGCTCTGTTATAGTTTAAGTTTGAAGAAGTTATTTTGTAATAAATGTTTTACAGTACTTTACAAAATAAACAACGTAACATGTAGAGTGTCTTGTTCATATGCATATGATCTATAGAAAAAGATCTGGGAGCCTCCACACAGAAATGAAGTCTATGCCTAGAGACACTGCTATAGCCAGATCCTCCATCTTACCTTGGTCTCATGGAAGGCTTCCTTATGACAGATTTTTTGGCAGTGGATACTTTCCTTTGTGAGTAGGAGGAGAACTTTGGTTGCTTGACAATTTCCACTGTAAAAGCTGAGAAAGACCACAAAGTTAGGTAGCAATATTTTATATAGAGATAATGAGAAGGGGCATTCACTCACAACTACTGTGTCAGGCCATTGGACACCTGGATAATGACATCAGGTCAAGGTGTATTAACAATGCACATTAGCCATCAGGCCTAGGGCTCACCTTCCTTAGAGACACTGGCTGTGAGGCCAGAGGCCACCTTTCTTGGAGATGCTGGCCATTATGCCTAGAGCCTATCTTCCTGAGAGACTGCAGGGACCAAGTCCACTGTACTTCAGTACAGTAAGGTACAGTAAGGTACAGTCTCTCTACTTTACTGAAGATGAGATGCTACCTACCTTCCATCCAGCCACATTGCTGGTGTCCTGTCTTTTGCTGGTTTCTTGGAAGCACTTCTACTTGCCACTTGAAGATTTTACTTTGTAGTCATTGACCTTAAGACTAATGACCTCATCTTAAAGCGACTCTACTTGACTTCTTGCTTTAACTAAAACCATTTTCTTCTATGGATGTGGTTTCCATTGCAATGGTATTCTGGCAATCCATACATAACTCAGAACAGGTGCCTTGCTCTGTGATGTACTTTAGACCAATTATTTGAAGAAATGCACTTAAACATTTTTGAAAAAAATACTAGATTCCATGGATCTCACCATCATCAAAACTCTTTGAGGGGGCTGGAGAGATGGCTCAGTGGTAAAAAGCACTGACTATTCTTCCAGAGGTCCTGAGTTCAAATCCCAGCAACCACAAGGTGGCTCACAACCATCTGTAATGGGATCTGATGCCCTCTTCTGGTGTGTCTGAAGACAGCTACAGTGTACATATATATACTAAATAAATAAATCTTAAAAAAAAAACAACTCTTTGAGGGTTTGGGATGTTGTTTAGTTGACAGAGTGCTTGCCTAACATTCATAAAACCCTGGGTTTAATCCCTTGCACAATATTATGTCCTTGCCTGCAATTCTAGTATTTCCAAAGTGGAAGCAGGAGATCTAAAGTTCAATGTCATTGTTGGTTATAAAGTGAGTTTGAGGCTAACCTTGGCTACCTCCCTAATTTTATAGGAAAAAAAAACACTGACTATAAGATCGTCAAGGGCAGACATAGTCATCTCACTGTTCAAAAACAGAACATGATCTAGTTATATAGTTAATGGCTTAAGATGCATAGTGAATAGGATGTGCACATGCAGGGTATTTTTGTGTGATTTTAAAATATTTCTGTGATAGGTGGCATACAAAAATTATTAAAAACATAGTTATGTACATTGGTTCTAAATAAATGTAGCTGAATTGATTGAAAAATGAAATCCAAGCTGTAGAAGACTTGATATAAAAGAGGGAGAAAATGCATCAAGCTGTAGGACCAGCAATCTTTCCTATGTCTAAACACTTAAACAATGCTGGATTAAAACAAAACACATTTCAAAGTCACAAATAAGCCTATGAGAATTCAGTTAAAACATGGAGATAAGAAAAAGATGTTAAACACGGGGAGAACATGTTGAAACAATAATTTTCCGTGTCTAAGCCACAGTAAGCATAAAGAAAAGTTCAAGACTTGAAAAATAGAAAAACTTCCCACACTATATTTTTCTTAAGATAACTGGCAATTTTGTAAATGAGAGAAGCTTCAGGAATCGACACCCTTTCACTAAACAAAGAGGAAGGTTCTTTACTCTTTGGCTGTGGACGTGGCTCATTCCTCAAGTTCCTACTTTGGTTCTGTCTGGACTAAAAGCCAAATAAATCCTTTCCCTTCTGCGTGGCTTCTGTCAGACATTTTATCACTACAGCTGGAAAGGAAACTTGCCACGTGTAGAAGAGTGAGATCCAGTCAGCACTGTTGCCTGGATACTCAAGAAGGTCATCACGGACCCTTATTAAAGCAGGTGCTTACCAGAAGTAGGATTTTGATGAAGTCCTGGATGATCTCCAGTTCATCTCAGTTTTGTACAGAGATCTATACAAAAGTCATTTCTCCATCCCCCAAAATGTTTACTTGTCATGGGATTGTTTGGAAATCAACAGGCTAACCTTATCACTTCTTTGGTCTAAGGAGTGCTGTGAGAGTATGGAGTTACCTAGATAAAATCAGAACAAATACTATATCCTAAAATAATCACATATTCCAGTCAAACTCTTAAAGAAACTCTAAAAACTTAAGTTATGGCTTTGTATTATTTTAAAAAATGATTTATTGATTTTTATGTCTGCGTATGAATGTTTTGCCTGAATGGATATATGTGCACCAGGTATGTGCAGTACCCATGGGAGCCAGAAGAGGGTGTCAGATCCTCTAGAACTAGAGTTAGAGTTGTGAGAAGTCACATGGGTGCTGGGAATGGACTCTAGCTCCTCTGCAAGAGCAGCACGTGCTCTTAACCCCTCAGCCATCTCTCTAGCCCCGGCTTCACATTCTTAACAATTAAATTATAAAATCATTAGGAGTAAAGTCAAGAACAAGGTAAATAAATGCTAGTACCAAAAGGAGGAATGAACCACTGTGATCCAGAGTACTAGATCCTGGGCAAAGTAAGAATAATTTCCCTATAGGAGGCTTCCTTGCACTGAGCTCAGAAGCCCTACCGTGGTGAACAGAGGATCCATAGGGAGAAGGGCCACTTAGCTGGAGAATTCAGAACCAAAGCAGAAAGAGAACAAGATCTTAAAGGCTGGCCTGGTGTAAGGAGTCCAAGTGGGCTGAGAAGGAATCTCCACATTAAAGGAAGGAAAGCAAGCTGATGTGGACCAACAATCTGCCTAAACCAAGAAGCTTAGGTACAATGGAAGTGATAATTCCCCTAAGATGTGGGCCTGCATGGGAATGTCAGAACCTGAGCAAACTGAAGTTATCCATTGTCTTAGGGTTTTACTTCTGTGAACAGACACCATGACCAAAGCAACTCTTATAAGGACAACATTTACATCATTATAAGGGCTGGCTTACAGGTTCAGAGGTTCATTCTTTTACCACCAAGGTGGGAACACGGCAGCATCCGGGCAGGCATGGTGCATCAGGAGCTAAGAATTCTGCATCTTCATCTGAAGGCTGCTAGCAGAATACTGACTTCCAGGCAGCTAAGAATAGGGTCTTAAAGCCAACTCCCACAGTGACAGAGCTACTCCAACAAACAGTGCCACACCTCCAAACAGTGCCACTTTCTGGGTCAAGCATATACAAACCATGATATCCATGTTAAGGAGTCATCGCACGTGGTATAAGAAAGACCAAGCAAGATGAGGAAAGAACCCATACAAGGAATAGGCAAGGCCCTAACAAGAACGAGGACCACATCCCCATGAGGGACAGCCAGGTTGAGGGTGGTTGCCAGTGCTCGGTGGCAGGAAGAGTGACTGCATGTAGTGATGGTCTAACGTAAATTGTTAGATGTGGAGAGTTAGACAGACCTCAGACTTCCTCAGAGGCCCTTATGAAAGACAATGACTAGTCCTAAACTGAAAGGCAGCGCCTTGTAGGAGCCAAAGCTGTGGTTTCTGGGGACCCGATTCTTCCTCATGGACTGTGGTTATCAGTCCTCAGGCAGTTGTGTTTGAGGTATCCAGTATTCTCTTTGCTAATATTGTCAGATGTTTTCACCCCTGCAAACAAATTTGATTGGCATAAGTCATCATAAGTGTATGCAAGGCCTCAGGGTCCCAGCTATTTATTTTGTCTTCATTTCTAATCTTTTTTAATTCTTCATTCCTGTCCTCTCACTCAGTACCTTGTAGTTTGGGTCCCTTACTCCTGCTGATTCAGGTCGGTTTGAGAGAGCAGGATGAGGAATGTTTTCCCTTAAAGGATGAGCCTGAATGTGGCCATAGAATTCTAGCAAAAGAAAGGAGTTGCTCAAGCACGGAGATACTGGTGCCAAGCACTGAAGACCAGGAGAGGAAGGAAAGGCATGTGTGAGACAAAGGGATGGTGGTGAAGACAGATTGCCCTCATGACAGGGTAATCAAAAATATTGAATTTAAGACAATAGGAATGAGGTTTTTCATGATCAGAGATTGGAAGAATAAATTTGAAAAAGAAGAAAACTAGAACAAACCCAACACTCCGGGATATTAGGGTAAAGCAACAATGTTCTTGCTGCTCTTTGGTATTCCTCTGCCCAATGTTAGGATACATTGTCAAGTGAAGGAAGCAGCAATAACCAGAGAACCCATGACAATGTGAATCTCGTATATATCAAGGACGAGAGTCTAGGGATGAGAGTCTAGGTCACTCTGCCCTGTCTGGTAGACTCCCCAAGACCAGCAGAGGTGCCAGCTGAGTGGGAGGGGATCCCAGGATAGGGAGCAGAGGGAGGAAAGAAGCCTTCCTCTCCAAACACATTGCAGTGGTGTGATCTCCTTCCTAGAATCAGTTCTCCAAGATGCCAACCGAATCTCTGGAGGTGCTGCTGCAAGATACAATGGACTCTCCATAAGAAGCAAGTGGGCGTAGTGGGGGCTGCTTGCATCTTCCCTTCAGGACCAAAGCACTTATTGTCCCAGCATTACGGACTACTGATAGCTCACTGCTCCCTCTGGTACCTGAACCAAAGGAAACTGAATGACCCAACAGAAAGTCGTACCTGTACCCCCTGCCCCAGAGGCGAACACATTTCATCTGGGTCAAGATGACAGTACAAAAGCCCAGGTACCTTCCCTTTAGAGGGACAACTCTAAAAGCCATTGTGACTTCTGAGAACTGAAAGCCTGGATGCTTCGCTCACTCCAAGAATCCATCCTAACACTCTTCCACGAATCTCTGACTCCGAAAGGAAACAACAACAACAAAAGTCTTTGACTCCAGGAAACTTGGTAGAAGACGAAGACATATTATTTAAAATGTCTATTAGATAATGAAGAAGAAATGAAGTATCTTAATTGTTGTCATCTTCAATGATTTAGAATTGCCTTTTATTTGCATTAGTATTATCTCCTTGCAAACAAGGTAGGGTTCCTCTTTTGGCTTAGGTCTCTGGAATCTGGGAATTCTTAGATTTAAAAAGCACACTTGCTTTACCTCTACCCTTAAATACTTGCCTGTTGGAGGTACCCTTTCACAGTATATTTTGTAGTCTTCACTCATTTTTTCTATGGCCAACTTTGGATTCTTAAAGGAGAGATCCTTAAAGGACATTTTACTCATATCTGGGAATGAAAAACAGAGACAGAGTTAAGCTGTCCATTCTAAGGTCAAATATCCAGGACTTTCTTTGAAGACATTGCCTTTGAAATACTATCTGAACCAGACAGAAATGTTTAAAGAACACACATTTTCTAAGTTAAATGAGAACCAAGAAAACTTAGACTCTCCTCCACTCTAGACTGGGATAGATTTCCCCTTCTCTGCTAGTACAGAAATATAGTGTTGAAGGAACTATTGTTAATTCAATATAAGAAGTAACTTACTCATCTGAATGCTTTTTTTATCCCTTTGAAACCATCGTCTCTTGAAAACAGGAGATGCAAGTGAACAGCAAATATTCTGCTTTTGCTTTACTTTTTTTTTTTTACATACATGACAAATAATATTAGGGTGTTTTTTGTTTTGGGCTTTGACTTTTTGTGAATTAGTTTCAGAACTAGCAGCTTGTAGACCAGGGTGATGTTGGATGACAGGAAATGGTCCAGTTTTGTATGATCCAAGGACCTAAGACGCTTGGTACTGGACAGTCATCCAAGTTCAACCTGTTTTAATGGCTCATTGTTTCATGCCAACGAATGCTAAAGACACAGACTCTGAGGAAGAGGAGGAGGAGGAGGAGGAGGAGGAGGAGGAGGAGGAGGAAGAGGAAGAGGAAGAGGAAGAGGAAGAAAAGGAGGAGGAGGAGGAGGAGGAGGAGGAGGAGAAAAGCAGAGTAAGGCTTTTTGAGATAGGGTTTCTCGGCATGTCCCTGGCTGTCCTGGAACTTGCTCCATAGACCAGGCTGGCCTCAAACTCACAGAGATCTGCCTACTCTGCCTCCTGAGTGCTGGGATTGAAGGTGTGTACCACTACCACCTTGCTAGAATAAAGCATTATTAGGATTATTAAAAGAAGATAAATCATTGAAAAAGAATGAGTGGAACTTCTAAGAGTGAGAGAGGATCCTCAAGCATGGGGGAGTGTTGGACAATAAAACCATATCAGAAAGTTTGGTAAGGTAGAGCAGGTTAAGACCCAGAGACTGGGTGAGCACACACCTGAGACTTAGGCAACTCCCTGCTCCCTACCAGATTCCTGGCCTGGAACATGTGCAGCACTCTTCACATAAGGAAATGTGACCTATGGCCACGTAGATGTAGAACAAAGTTCTCCATGCTAATGAGGTGCCTAGAAGGCCCTGAGGACTTAGCCAATAAGCGTCACTTCCCTGACATCCCTCCCTGCAAAAGGTATTTAATCTCAGGTCCACCCTGAAAAGTGGGTACAGTTAGGTATGCATCCGTTTTCTGCCATGAACAGTTAATAAACAGTTTAGAACCATGGACTGTCTCTTTCATCTACCACCTCCATGGGGACTGTCTAGAAGGCATTTGCCTACAGAGCTGCATCTATATCTCCTGTAGAAGGCTTCTCTTCACTTCCAGGCTACCTCTGCCAAGCTAAGGACAATCACCAATAGGTTAAGCAGAAGAGCTTCTCTTCCACCCCACCACCTGCCCCCTGCCCCAGGCTAGACTCTGTCCCCTGTCCCCAAGTGAGACCTGGACTCTATTCTCTGCTTTTCTGCAACTCCCAGCTGTGCCTTGATGTCCAAGAGTCAGAACCTCATGACCTTCTCAAAAGCCCTGTACTGTCCTGGTATATGAGCAGTTAGTTCTGAAATGAACTCACTAAAAAAGTCAAAGCTATTGATTATACTGAGACTCCTGGCTTCATTACAGCCTGTTGACCCTGGCTGTCTACTGGGCATTGGTTACTGGCTAGTGAGTCCAAAGGTTGTTAACCTTCTAAGCTCTCTTTGTTCTCACAGCTACCAAGAAGCAGCCGCACTTTCTTGGTAATCTCTTTGTGTATAGAATGGTCTGGGGTCTCTTCCTGAGATGGGAGCAGGTCCCTTAGGGTCTACCCTTACAGCTTAGCCTATTGCAATCAGATCCATTAGAAACAGTGTGTTAAGCCGGGCGGTGGTGGCGCACACCTTTGATCCCAGCACTTGGGAGGCAGAGGCAGGCAGATTTCTGTGTTCGAGGCAGCCTGTTCTACAGAGTGAGTTCCAGGATAGCCAAGACCACACAGAGAAACCCTGTCTTGAAAAAACCAACCAACCAACCAACCAACAAACAAACAAACAAAAAACAGTGTGTTAGAAGGATGGCTGTGTAATAAGCAACAGTGCCTAGCATGGATCTCCCAATGAGAAAAGGTCTCTTGGAAACTAGCCAGTCCATCTCCCATCGCTACCCATCTACCCCTTATCAAGTCATTAGCCATCTCATACCCAACTGCAAGTGCCTTTGTCTCTCATCCTCAGTGCTTCTGCTTCACTGTTTTAAACCTCTGGTTTCCTTTCCCCCCTATCATACCATCCAGTTCTACTGTAGAATATGTGCAAAGCTTGTAGCTTTCCCCCCACCCCCGATTTATCTGAATTTATTAACATTTAAAAACATATTTTAAGTAAATAGAATTAAGTCACATTCTTGTTTCCCTTTTGTTCCCCCACTCCTCCCAGAGACCCCCCTTCAATACCTACAATATCGTATTTGTCATATTCCTTAAAATTTATAAAATATTATAACAATACAAATAAGTATTATAAAAGTTGTTTGATATAAAACAACAATCAATTTAACAGTCTTACGTAGATGCTCGTCTGGAGCAATAGTGAAAATGCATTTTTCTCAATATAAATTTTAAATAACTCCAAACATATTAACTGTATACTTCAAAATAATACATCACTACTGGTATTTTCCTAAATGAACATAAATATATAAAGTCTTTTTGTTTATTTTGTATTTAGTAGAGTTTAAAATCTTGGCTCTTACTGTGGTACAAAGCTTGTAGCTTTTGATGTGATCCTTTCCCCTTACTGCCTGCTGTGGAATGACTCATGCCTCAAAGATACCACCGATAAGTGTGAATCCCTGATCTCTGGAAGTGGGGTTTCTTTTCTTTTTCTACAAGCAGCCATATATTAATTCTAGTAACACGCGGTGAACTGAGGAGTAGCTTCCCAGTCACAATGTGGTGCGACACTAAGACCGTGACAGCAAGGGAAGTGGTATGCTCTGGACAGCAGCAGAAGAAAGTAGCATCTCACCCCACTGGTGTAGAGTTCTTGGGTTTAGAAGTATATCTGCTTATGTAGAGTTCATGTGGAACCCTCCAGATCATGCAGTATGGCCACATGCCTGGAGTCTGCAAGAAAACCTGAGGCAAACTTAGAGACTGCTCCTTGGACCTGACTCTAGGGGACGTCAGATGCATGGCATAGAGTGTCCAGTGCTAACTTCTGTGATGCTTTGGTAGGACAAAGTTTTCCAACCTCAGTGTCCCTGCTTCCAGAGCCAGTAGCGACAACGGTCAGTTGCCTGGGTTCAGATCCTGATGGTCATTTCCAGGGAGACCTTGGAGGGTGACCTTGAGCCTTGGTTATTAGTTATTTGGAGCTCTTTTTTTTTTTTAATATGTTATTTTGAAGAACAAATGAGGTCATCTTTGCAGTGTACAGTACTGATTCAAAAGAAACAATTGCTGATAAAATAAGTTTTATATTCTTTAGCTCCCTAGATAAAGAGAAATAAGTGACTGTCCTTACCTTGTAGGAACACTGGAGTAGTCAGTTCTACCTGAAGGGACCCGCCCTGCCGCAGGTTCTCTGTAGCCATTCTTTGCCACTGCATAGAATCTATTTCTTGCATGCTACTCAGGGCCTGGCTTAGCACCAGAGATTCCTGAAGCCTCTTATAAAGAAGGGTGTGCTCTTCTTTGCTGATGGTTTCTTTTTTATGCCACCGGGCTTTGACGAACCGTGTTTGAGTCTGGGAGGAATTGGGAGTAGAGAGACAATAACAGATGCAGGCGTCAGCCGGAAGCAAGAGATTTGTGGCAACTCAGTCGTCCATGTCCCCTGGCGACACAAGCTTGCCTGGTAGTCTTTAGAGCTATCGCCCCTTTATATGCCATGCTTCCCCAGAATCCAACTCATTTTCTCTCAGAATTCTACATGAATATAACTTCCTTAGAGTTAGATATGTATTCAGTCTTTTTCTTTGAGAGATTTATATATACATACATTTTTTAAAAGTATTGTATTTCTCTCCCTCCCACCTATGTGTGTGTGTATATGTGTGTGGGTGGGTGGGTGTAGAGGCCAGAAAAAGGCATAGGAAACTTCAAAGCTGGAGTTACCCACAGTTATGGGCCATCCAAAGTGAGTTTGAGGAACTTGAGCCCTCTGGAAGTACAGCAAGCATTCTGAACCTCTGAGCCAATCCTCTAACCCTTTAGGTTTATATTTTTGAGAGCACCCGGGATCATGTCCAGCTCCACTTGTCTGCAGGAAGAAGTCTTAATTTCATTTACTCTAAGCCTCTAAAGCAGAAGTATTTCCCCTTCCCTCCCAAATCCTCCACAACCCAAAGTCCCTCCTACTGTGAAAACGAGAAACCAGTAATCCTCTTCCACCAGGAATTCATCATACCACGGGCTGAGCACCTGAAATCCAAGCACAGGGGGAACATTATGAGCCCTCAGTGGGCTGCTTCCTTCTAGCTTGTGTCCACCCCACACAGTAGGGCAGACTGCAGAGACTTCTCACAGTGGGAGATCTAGTGAGTTGGCAAACATCAACCACAACATCCAGTAGGCAGCCCTTCATTTTTAAAAAATATAGCAGCTTTCATAGCCTCTCTGTAGGCATCAGGAAATGGTAATACACATGTGTTGGAAGGGCAAAGTAACTCAGAGCACTTGTGTCTTCCCAAAGCTGTGTCTTCAATTCTCAAAATGGCTTTAAAATCCAAGCAACTCTGCTCTCATGCCATGAATTGGAGGTCTCT
>JADRCD010195227.1:0-21939 GCA_019843815.1 Montemys delectorum | reverse complement strand
TCAGAAAGAGTGGAAGCAGCATTCTTGGAATTTTACTAAAATGGTATGGACAGAAATCATGACAATCTACCTTCATGACTAATATCTGTACCTGAACATATAAACTGCCATATTGTACACAATCATTTCATCTATAGACACAGTACCTCCTTTGGTACTAGGGAAGTAACTAGTAGTTAAAAGTGGGCATTGCTCTTGCAAAGGACCCCAGCTCACTTCACAGCATCTGCATCTAGCAGTTTGCAAGGCTCTGAAACTCTGATTCCTGGAAGATCTGATGCCTCTGGCTTACATGAGCATCTGTACTCACTGCACATACTTACACACAGACACACACACATACACAAGATTAAATAATGAGAGGAATGTTTAAAACACAAAACCTTTGTATCACTGCACACAAATAGATACACGCAAGAAAGAGAGTATTTTATATCATTTTCAGTTGTTCTATTTATTCATCTCAAATTTAATTTTTAGAAAGGAAAGGGTCTCATCAGCAAATTTGGTGCCAGTCTAATATGTCTCTTAACCTAAATACACATACACACAAAACTATCAAACAAACAAAAAATTGGGTGAATTTGAGATATGAGGAAGTATATTTAGACCTCTATCAAGAAATTCATACCATGTATGTTCTTTTGTGATTGGGTTACCTCACTCAGGATGATATTCTCCAGATCCATCACCAGGGCCAGGAAGCAGAAGAGGGTGGGGTAGTGAGCAGGGGGAGGGGGAGGGAACAGGGGTTTGTTTTTGCTTTTGTTTTTTTTTCTTTTCTTTTCTTTTCTTTTCTTTTCTTTTCTTTTCTTTTCTTTTCTTTTCTTTTCTTTTCTTTTCTTTTCGAGGGGAACCTGGGAAAGGAGTTATTGTATGACACATAAATAAAGAAAACATCTAATGTAAAAAATGAAATTCATTCTTCAATTTAAATGAAGGGCCATTCTTATAAAAATATCTGGATAATACATATTACTGGACAATATTTGAAATATTTAAAGGCTGTTTTAAGAGAAATTTCAAAATTCTGTCAAATTACAAAAATCAAGATTTATAAAATTTTATGTGTATTAGTGAAATATTCAGATTTTAAGTGAAATTGTTAGACTGATAATATAAAGTTGTCTAAAAATATATTAGAATCTACAAAAAATGGAAGTTATTTCTTTCAACGTATAAATTAGCAAATCTGAAAAACAGAATTCACAGACCTGATACTATTAAGTCAACTTATTAAAAGTCAAATTACAAATCCGAGTTAGAGAAATAGAACTGTATTAAGACAGAACATGTATTCTCTGAAAACCAGCCTTCATAGTACATGAATATGATATGCAAGCTTCAAAGGGAAGAATGAAATTCATGTTTTTATCCAAATGTGTTATCTATGAGCCACAGCAATAACCAATAAAGAGAGAGGTCCTTAAAGCTACAGTGGTGGTATTTAAAGCTCAACACTTATTAACAGCTGCCTAATTGGACTCAAGGTGTGATTGATAGGAAAAAAACACATGCTTATTACTGCAAACCATGTATATAAGAAAAATAGTAAAGTAATTTAAATGTGATACATTACTTTCAAATTACTATTCATAGGCAGTAGCTACTTAAAAGCTAAAAGAAAACAGTGAGCCACTGGGTTAATATGGAATAATCACACCAAAGTCAAAGTCTTTTTTTTTCTGTATATCTTCAATATGAAATATAAAATAAAATAAGAAACAAAAGGACTAGAATGATAGCTCAGTGGCAAAAGTGGGTTTGCAGCACAAGTGTAAAGTCATGTGTTTGGGCCATCGGAAGCCATGAGAAGACACACAGAATGGAACCTGTCTGTAGGGCAGCACCAGAAGAGCAAGATGACAGGTGGACCTAGGAGAATCTTCAGAAGATTTCAGATAAGCTAGGCTGCTAAGCAGAGCAACCAAACCATAGACTATGACTCAAGCAGGGTTGACTGTCAAGACTAACACATGGGTTGTCTTCTTATCTCTAACCTACACTGTGCCATGAACATGGTCAAGATCACACACACACACACACACACACACACACACGCACACACACAAACACACACACACAGACACACAGATTTCAAAATTCCATTCAAGTAGTGGCATACAGTAATACACAAATACACTCAGCAATACCTAATAACTAAGATATACTGAGATTTGTTATACATCTGGAAGCATGTTCATTATTAATTGGTCTATTCTCATTTTAAGCAGGAAACAGTTTTACTAATTTCATTTTTTAGGTTGCAAAGCAATATTATATAATATGTTCTAGTTTAGACAGGTAGTTAGTTGCAAAGATAAGCTTCATCCCTCTTCTATCATAATTACAGAAATCTTTACAGGGTTTTACTCTACCACTGTGTCTAAATTGAGCAGTAAATGCACAAATTATTTTCAAATTGGTTTAAGTTTGATTAACTGGCTTACATTTTATATGAACATGTAAACTGCTCATTAAAATTAAATGATAGTAATTAATTAAGTTATGATGTATGTGAATATTAGGTATCAGCATTTATGATCAAATATAAATATAATCACATGAAATGATACTAAATTTTTGTAGACAAATTATAGACCAGTTCCCAAATTTACACACTAAAGGAAATTTTGTATTGAATTTGTAACAAAATTGCTGATATTATTTTATGAATAAGTGACTTAAGGTAAATAAATTTGTTTGGATGTAGTTGTCATTCAGTTTCCTTATTGGGTTAATCTATAAATATCTCCACAGTGAATAAAATAATCATAAACTTTCATCAAATTTAATAAACAGCTAAATATCTATGAAGACATTATGTAATGAAATCCGTTAATAAAAAAGAAAAAATAACTCTACAACTACAAAGTTATAGCAAGGTGACATCACTTTTGTATAGCAATTAATTTCTTTCTAATGATAATATAAAATGTTTATTTTGAAGAAACAGTTGTGTAGTCTAAAAAAGCCAACCATATATATATTATGCAACCTGGCTTAAGCACTTCCCAATTTAAAAATACACCTCTACAAATCATACTATATACTTTGAAATGAATATAAGAAATAGAACTTTTTCAATTGCATCACACAATTCATCAAATATCTGACAACAGATGTTCCATATTATCACTATTTTTATTTTCTCTCTAAAGATTAATGCAAACTATTAAAAACCAACAAAAATATAAAGTTGATCAAAGAATCCATGAACGATGTAATTTTAAGAATATAGAAAAACTATTCTTACTGGGAATTAAAAAAAAAAAAACTACGTGATAATTGTACATACTAATATTGTATTTATCTTTTCCCCTCCTCACTTTTCCTGTGTTACCTAATTCCATTAAAATGCATGATGCCTTCTATAATTGTTATTAGAAGCTGCTGGAATAAACATATTATTGATGAATCTTACTAGAAAACTCAATACTTGGTTGATATAATCAATTTAGGACGGTATGTGTCTGCAGGAAAAAAAATGTTTTAATTAATAAACCCAAAGATTTTTTATTATTCTTTTTTTAATTGGATATTTTCTTTATTTACAATTCAAATGTTATCCCCTTTCCCAATTTCCCTCCCTCCCGGAAACACCTATCACATCCTCCTTCCCTATGCTTCTATGAGCGTGTTCCTCCACCCACCCACTCACTCCCACCTAATTGCTCTCGATTCCCCTACACTGGGCATCTATCCAGCCTTCATAGGACCAAGGACCTCTCCTTCCATTCGTCTGAGATAAGAGAGTAAGAATGTTTTTTTGTGACTCAGTTGGAGCTACATGTTGATTCAGTATCTGTGCATAAATGTGCATTCCTAAGTGTTCCAAATCCTGGGGGCTTTTTAGAAATACTTTTGACAAAATTCAGCAGAATCCAATCAAAATGAAACTTCAGAGTAAAGCCGTTCAAATCTCATGTATATTGAATTAATAAATAAATTCTAAAACAAAATGAACAAGTTGCATGAGAACAACATAAGAATTAATTTAACCGATGTTCTCCTAGTGATGCATAGAAGATAAAAACCTCAGATTGAGACTTGTAAAATAGCACGCATTTGACAGCTTCCATTGATAAGTATTTTCCAGTGGGTCTTACACAGATGGCTATGTGCTATGCAAACCAGAGTTTTCATGGCAGTTTTATTGTGTGGTTTAAATCAGTGCCCTTAGAACCACAGAAATGTATTTTCTTATCCATTAATTATCTTCATTAACTTGGAGAAAATGTCAAACCTGATATATCAGTGTGCTTTTTAGGCAGCATGGTGTGATGGATTTCAGAAAACCAGAGCAAAGGATATCAGCTTTATTTGAAGTGTAACTCAACTGGTTTATAGAGTTAACATACATAAATAACGAGACAAAAACCACTATCTAGCAACACACTCTCCTGAGACTTGTCAGTAAGTAACTTAACAAAATTTCTAGGTCACAGCTTGATCATACTTTCTAGCCCTAAATTTGAGATTGGACAACTTTCTTGGCTGATTGCATGTTTAGTTATTCAGCAGACATTTTTAAGCTAATTGGGATAAGTCAAGTCATATGCTTCATGCTGCCCCTACAAATCTCTTAACATTAGACCTTCTATTTGAGAAATATAACGTCTTAAAGAGATACAGAAATCTAAGTTAAAAATTACAATACCTTTTGAAACATGTTAAAATGAAGGTTAAGTGCAAGGTTTTATTGTAACTGAGTAACAGAAGCAATTAACTCCAGGTAATAAAACCTCAGAAAAGTTAATAGAAGTGCTGATAATTGGGTGATCACGATACTGAGCATGATGAAATTACCTGGGAGAGAACACTGGGAGAAGAGATAATGAGCAAGAGCACATTTTAATGGGGAAAAGACTTGTCTATCTGAAGAACCAGGATCCACTGTGTTCATGCTGTCATCAATATTTAGGGATGATCATAATAAACACAAGATAAGTACGCATCTCAAGTTCATATTTGTTATAATTAATGTGGAAAGAGTTTGATATTGAAATTTTTATGATCTACTTTACTAATAGAAAGAGTAAGAATACTTCAGAATCATAATCACCCTTCTTTACTATTTTATGATTTATGTATTAAATAGTATACTTAACATGGGAAGTAAATTAGAAAGATGTGGGTCTACTGTAAAATAGAAATGAAGATTCCTAACATGTTTAAGAGTTATCAAATTATTACAAGTCCTAGTCAGTCAATTTATTCCATCAGTAAAAGTTGCCTATAGGAGCAAAATAAATTTGAATAAGTAAATCATATAAAACTAAAGCTTTGTGGATGTACATCTTACAAGGATGCTCAGAATTTAATCTCCACTCTGAAGCATGGTATAGTTTTAATTTAGTTTTCAGCAACCTACTCTATAAATTTGACTTAAAATTCAGTAAATGGATTTTCCTGTGTATCATTGCATTAAAGCTAATTACAAAAGAGATAAATAAGATCAATTTACTCAGTGATAAATAATAAAGCCTGGCCGATAGGAACCATTTTAATATTTTAAGTATGAACTAACTACAGAAGATCATTTTGTTTTCTTATTTGAAAAAGTCATCACTACAGGGATCCAGCTCTGAGTAGATAGATGGAGGCATGATGATTTTAGTCTCAAGGCCAGCTTCAGTTTGAACAGATAATATTTCTGGATTAGGAAGGAAGATAAATAAATCATATATAAATATATATTCTTGTGGATATAAATCTTGCAAGGATATTTGTGGATTTCAAGTGAACAGAATTTTGGGAAAAAATTCTTAACTTGAACAGGAAGAATGGAAACAAAGCCTTTACTTCATAAATTTTGCAGTCCCACTCTTATGACAAAGAAGTTACAATAATGCTGTGGTGTGGGGCCTGGTTCTTTTACTGTTCAAAACAATAGTAGCTCCATTTTTGTGTTTTATAAAGATTTATTTTCCTTTTAATCAGGTGAAAAATACATAAATAAATGTGGGTGGGTATTTACACAAGTGCACTTAGAGATAAGAAGAGGGTGTTTGTACTAGAGCTGGAGGTACAAGTGATTACTAAATTGACCCCTAGGAACTGAATATAAGGTCTACCAGAGAATAGGCTCTTAACTTCTGAACCATCTTCCAGGACTCAGGTTTGGTGTCCTCTAGAATACCCTATATCCTCCTGCCCCAATTTAGGATAATTAATCTAAAAGTCCCTAGCTATTTTTCATTAATTTCCTATACATTTTTCTCTTTTCTTTATTGTTCACTGCAGCCTCCCTATTCTCTGCTGGGCCTCGTAACATAACAACATTCCCTCGCCCCAAGATCTACAGATCTTCCATTTCTCTTCAAAATGGGGCAGGCATCCAGGTGATATCACCAGTACAAGGCATAACAAGATGCAATATGGCTAGTCATGAGCCTTTATATCAAGGCTAGAAGAAGAAACAACCAATGATGAAAAAAGTGTCCCAGGAGCAGGCAAAGGAGTTTGAGAAGCCACCACTCCAGCTGTTAGGAGTCCAACAAAAACCCAAGCTAAACAAACACAGCATTGCTACTGTCTTCACTCCCTTGCTTTGCATTTCTTTTGTATGTATTTTGTAAAGCTTTTGAGATTTGACCTTAGGGGAAAAGGCAAAGTGTATGTCTTTTATTATATTGAACCTAAAATGTTACTGTCTATCTTTTGAAATATAGTTTTAGCCCTAAATGTCTTATATGTCAATATAAAATGATAAAATACAAATAACAAAATAATAATATGCATTTTATTTGTACAGAGAATAATACATATGAAATGAGCAGCATATAAAAAAATAGAAATGCCCATTTATCTCATGAAGCAAATACAATGATTTGGACATCATCTTTCACCTCTCTCTTTTATCTTAGCTCTTTTCTAAATGACTTTTCATTAGGATTATAAAGGTGGTTTAAGTCTCAAAATCCTTCTAACACTGAACATCCAACGCACGAGTTCCAACTCGTACAGTGACTTGCTGAGAGACTTAAAAATAAAAGTCAGTTATCTTCTACAGAAGGCTGATGCATAGATGTAGTAACTACACATAGGTTTTGGGTTAGGATCCCTGTAATCCATTTATGCTGTTTACCAGGATGAGAGTTTGTCTCTCAATATCCATTATAAATAAATCTCATACTTACTTCATTTTTGTTTTTTCTATTATTTTTCTTATTATTGATAGCTTAATAAATGTGTATACTGGATTTTAACCATTTTTATATTCTATTACCTTTTTATATGAACTCCTCCCTCTGAAGCTCTTCTTTCCCTAAAATCTCCACTTCTGGTTTTCACTTATATTTTGATTTGTACCTGTGGCAGTTTGGCAGAGAATGCTGTCCTACTTGAAGGCATTATTTCCAGAGGCTTGAGAACCTTTGAGAGGTATAGATGTTTCCTGCTGAAGTAGGATTTGAGTGTTTATAATACAACCCCAATTCTAGGTCACTCTCTACTTCCTCTTTACATGTGACCTTTCAACATCTTAGTCACTCCACTATGCCTGCTTTTTGCTGCCATGTCTTTCTACCATGATAGAGTCTTATCCCCCTGGAAATATAAGCCAAAATCAACTGTTTTGTCAATAGATCATTCCTAGGCCATGGTGTTTCATTATATCATCAGAAACATAGCTTATGCAAAAGTTAGTACCAGAGAGTAGGTTTTCGAAGTGAAGAATCTGTCAATGTTTTATGGAGAAATGTGGAAGATCTTGGAACTTTTAACTAGGAAATCATCTGAATGCAGTAAACACAGCTTAAAGTTCCACTCAATTAGAAGCCTAGAAGATATTACGGCTTAGAGACAAACTATAGAGATGTGGCTCAAGGGTTTTCAGAAGGAAGCAAGGACTTAAACAGCAAGTGGACTAAAGACCATTCCTGTGATATTTTTGCACTTAATCTGTCTCCTTTCTGCCTGTGTCCTAAGAATTTGTTGGGGACTAAATTACAGTGAATTGGATAAATTTGTTCATCTGAAGAAATTTCAAGACAATCTGATGCTGAATTTGTGTTGTGGTTAATACTGATAAGGCTTCTGTAGGTCTTAAGTGAAAAAAGACCAGGTTGGGTATTAAAAATGCACAATGTACAGTTTTTGGAGCAAAGGAACATGGATGACCAGTTATTCTGGTTCTATGCCCAAGGCATGTGTGAGAAGAAAGGCTGTTACCCAGTAATCCCTTGAAGGGCACCAACTCAGCTTTAGAATAAAGGAAGGTTCCCTTCAAGGCAAGATACCACCCACCATAGTTTCCAACTTGTCAAAGGAGTTTGAATTTTCTACTCCTTGAAGGCATCTGCAAACAAAGGATGTCAATAATGGGACTCAAAGATGTATTGAGGCTTCTGACAATGGCAGTGCCATCTACAGGGTACAGGCATTAGAAGTATGATGGAAGCCAGTAGGTTCAGTGAGCAATTAACTGCAAGCAGCAAGTGGCATGATTATTCCTGTGTGAGGCCCTGAGAGGACAAATGGTGGTCACAGGCAATTCGATGGAGCTGGGAAAGTATAGCCTGAGCATCAGCAGAGCCCCAGAGATACTGGAGGTGCCAGGGTCGTGAGATATCAGTCAAGATATCTGCACAACATGAGTGGAACCAGTCTAAATCAGATTTATGTCTTATAGAAATAAAGCAGGAGTAGAGCTATCTATGTTCTTTTAAACTAAGACACAGTATCTGTGTCTCCTAGGTATGTTTCTTTCTTGATTGGGTCAAATATTTTCTCACCATTAAAAATGCTAATATATATCTCATGTCATTGTTCACTAAAAGTATATTAAATGATTTTACAGGCATTTGCATTTAAGAGAATGTCTTGAGTCTCATGGTTTTAGACTGGACTTTTTAAACAATGTTTAGACTACAAGAAAATACAGGAAGTTTTGCACCTAGATTAGATACTTCTATATTTTTATTTGGACAATGGTTTATAGAGGCCATAATATGGAATATGGTGGTTTTGTTTACTATGTCCCTGAGGCTCATATATCTGATTACTTGGCTCCCATTTGGTGTCATCGTTTGGGGAAATTGTGATATCTTTGGATGATGAAGTCTTGCTGGAGAAATTATGACACTGGGAGAGGGCTTTTGAATGTTCATAATCTTGTTCCACTTCCAGTTCAGTCTTGCTGCTTCTGGTTTGTGTTTGTAAATGTCACATTTCAACTTTCTGCTCCTTTCAACATTCCTACATCTTGCTTCCATGCCTACCTACTTCATAAATTTGTAAGTCCCTAGAACCATAAGCCAAACAAACTCTCCCATTTATAAGTTATCATAGTAATGGTATTTTTATTATAGCAATAAAAAGTAATTAATAAAGGTTGCTGATTCATTTGAGTTAAGGTTGTTTGTGTGAAAATGTGGAATGGGGTGATTATTTACTTAGCATCTACATTTTATCAATTGGCTATACTAGTGAAGAAAATAACACTTGTCCCATCATCCTTTGTTAGCTACCAGTGCACCTTCAGAAAGGGATGTGGTGTCATGAGTCCTGTTGTTCATGAGGAAATGTTGATAAGACCAATCTTGTCTTCTATAGATATTATTGCTGAGTAAGTTCATGAGTACAGAGACCATGTTTTGTTCATAAAACATAATTTTGCCACTCACCATCTCTTCCTACTTTCCATCATAGTCCTTGAGCCTTCTAGAGGGTAGTACATGTGACATTTTTGTGACACAGAACTTGATACTATCTTTGATATTAACATATGATGGAGCTATTAGCTTATGAATGAATATTTCCCACTACAGTGGAAGTGTCTCTGGTGAAGGATATGAGCAGAATTAATCTTTGGCTGTCAATATAAATGTTTTTGTCCAAAATCATAGTAATGAGTTCCCACACAGGACTACTTTGTATCTCCAGCCACCGATACTTTATCAGGTTTACAATACCAAGAAGTCAACTCATACTGTGGAATGGGCCCATGATTCAATCAGAAAACTGTTGATTCCCTTTGTACCATTCATGCCACTATTCACTAATGCTACATCTTGCTAGTGCAACCATCATTGTAGCACTCAGAGTTTCCATCTGAGTAAGCATCTTACCTTTTTCATGTCTTTTGTCTCCACCAAGATGTCTGCATAGTGATTTCTGGCACTATGAAAACTGACAAGCAGGAAAGAAGCTTTCAGCTCAATTCCAAACTGATTCCTCCATGTTCTAGGATTAAATGTGGTGCGTCTTCAAAAAAAAAATATGTATCTTGTATCTTGTCCTCAAATAATCATGGGTAACCAAAACCATGGCCACTAATTTGCATTCTTTTGAGGGGCTATTTGGGGTCTTCCTGTTAAATAAGTTGTAGGAGGCTAAGATACTCTGGGACATTTAATAAACTATGGTTTCAGATGGAGAGTCATGCCCCTCTGCAGGGTAATTTTACCTCATAATTAGTGTAGAAGAGCTTATTTGCCAAAGCTACCACTCAGTTCGAATAGTACATCTATTATGTAAATGAATTCAGCATCATCCAAGCTCACTGACCTTTCTATTTTAAGCAGATTATGTACCCTAGAAGAAATGATAACTAATAAAAATCTTGAAGGGACAAGAGCAAAGAGATTTTGAAAGGTTAGTTTCTGAGTGATCAGAAGAGATCATTTCAAAGATTGTCATCCTCCTTATGAGACTATGTATGGTGCTTTGTAGATAAGGACTGGGTAAGTGCTAAGTGACTTTTGGATTTCATCCTGTAGTTGCTTTCCTTTTAGATAGTGTGTTCATTTGAATACACATCTGAAATACGACGCTGTTTATTATTTAATGTTTGGTCAATTCAATCACTCACAGTTAACACAAAATGAAATTAGAGATATATAATAAGGACTGAAAGTGTGCTACATTATTTAGTACAATGTGGAACTAAAATGGCTAAGCTTATCTAGTAATTATAAAAACTAATATAGATAAGTAAAGCATAGCTATGATCTTTTCATAGAATTTGCTATCATGATGACGCAGTAGGGGTAGAGTGAAAGTTAACATCTCAAAGTTATCCTTTTCTTTGTGTGTATGTGTGTTTCATTTTTACTAAGTAAGGATATAGCTCACAGTCTCGATATTCAAAGAGATAAAATGGATTTATAGGCGTATGTGGAGCAAGTGAAGGCCAGGAGAGACATTAACATGAAAACAATAATCAGTTGAACAAATAAAGTTTGTCATTAAATCTATGAAGGAATAATAATTTAAGCAAGTGGGAGTGAATATGATAGAATAGTGAGTTCTTTATGATTATAATACTTTTAGTATAATTATATACAGTATATAATTATATAGAGTATAATATATAAAAGTACAAATTAAAATGCCAATTAACTTTTTGATAAGAATACTAGAATCATAAGTAATTTGTGGTTTATTTTAATTAAGGATGAGTGCTCAGAAGAAAATATACATCCTCAGGAACACTCTCTTGAAACTTCAAACTACACATGTGACTAATGAATTCGGTATATACTGGATATTAATGTCTTTGTGTATGAGTTTACTGTATTTGTGTTGATTTACAAATACTTCAAGTTTCTAGAAGTTGAAGCCACTCTTCTTGAGTAAAGAATATTTTTTGGAATTATGATGCAAGAATTTTTAGTTATTTATTTACTGTCTATTTTATTAATTCCTTGAGAATTACATGCAATGTATTTTAATTATATCCATCCTAATCCCTGATCCATCCAATATTCACTCCCATTTTTTATCTACCCAACTTTGTGTCCTTATTCCAAAGCTCTTTAACACCAATTTGTCTATCTCAAATATTCTTGGATGTGTGGTCACCCAGGGGAATGTGTCTGACATACCAGGTGCTATACTTGTAGAGAAAACTGTCTTTCTTGTCCCCAGCAGCTAACACTAACAAACAGCTCCATGACTTGAGTAGCAGCATATGTGCCCAATTTCTCATCTCCATGCTGTGCTTTGGGCTGACTTGGCCTTGCATATGTTTGGTATATTTTGTCACAACCACCTGAGTTTATATGTGCATCTGCCCTGATGTGTCCAGAAGATGTTTGTTTGCAGTCATACACTAACTCTGGCACTTATGTTCTTTCTGTCTCCTCTTTCACAATGACCTCAGAGTCGGGGATGGAGTGTATTATATAATGTTCCCTTTAGGCATAAACATCCTGCAGTCACAGTCTCTCAGTTGCTGTACCCTGGCTAGTTGTGTGTCACTGCTAATCACAGTCTTCTGAAAGTAGAAATTTTTCCTATAAATGTTGAGATATGCATTATTTTGAGCATATTTATATTGTAAAATAGTTAAGGTCAGTTTAATAATATGTACCTTTATCAACATATTAGTACTAGTCCCTCCTTTAGGTATTAGCTGTAGGTTTTCAGTTCATTAATGGCACCAGATATAAGATTCTCTTACAGATAAGAACTTAAAGCCAATGAAATAAATGATTGACTGCTCCTATGTTTGTGTCACTATTGCACCAATGGCATACCTTCTAATCCAGACAGGATTGAATCTTGAAGGGTTAATATCTGTGTCAGCTGATGAGTGCTTTTCTCCTCTGATAATTTTCACAGCAACATGAGCAGTGTGAAAGCTAAACAGTATGTATGAAGTAGTATGAAGATCACACACACACACACACACACACACACACAAACAAGCTTGGCTTCTGCATAGTCCACAACAAGCACATGATGAATTCAGAAATAGAGCTACTATTGAGATCTTGAAAGATGGAAGGGAAATGGCAATAATCTGCAGTGTTGAAGGAGTCTCTGGAAGCTCTCTGGCCAAGAATTCCAAAAGAATCAACACATATCTGACACCTTAGTAGGATTTATTAGCTTCTGGTATCTAGTAATGTCATTGTTGGGCTGTTAAAGTGTAATCAATTTTAATTATTGCTGAATCTCTCAATATTAACTTTTTTCCTATTTCTAGTAATAGTTTCCACATCTTAGAAAGTTTGGGAACTAGCCTGGACTCATGTCATAGATACATTATTAATAAACATTCAGAGGAGGTTAGTAGAGGTTGATATTAAAATGAGTCAATCAATTAATAATATTATTATTAATAATAGAAATGATAATAGAAATAACAACAATAATAATAATAATAATAATAATAATAAACTTTAGAATTCTGGATCTTATTTCTTTCCATGATGGCTCCCTTTAAACAGAATTATCTAAAGTATGTGCTAATTTCATACTTCTATGAATGGCTGTCATGTTCATCTTTCTATTTTAAGATAATCAGACAGTAATATTGAACCACATATCAGTATTCACATGAATTAATCAAATGGAAGTATATCTATTTTTCTCAAGTAAAATCATAAAAAATA
The DNA here is from genome assembly GCA_019843815.1 of Montemys delectorum. NCBI lineage: Eukaryota > Metazoa > Chordata > Mammalia > Rodentia > Muridae > Montemys > Montemys delectorum. Next base: position 8,593 of record JADRCD010195227.1, on the reverse strand, counting down.
TTATAGTTTCTAAATAACTTATTCAAAAGAGTCAAGTAATTGGAAAAATTGCCTAAAAGAACTAAAAATTATAGGCGTAATTGATTTGCAAACCCACTTACTTTACTGTTTTACACATGGGTTGAGTGAATCTTAACATTTTTTGTGCAAATTTATTAAATTGTATTATTGATTTTTCAATGGCATGTAAATTAGACTTTACATTTTATCAATTCTACATGTATTTTATGAAGAAGTTATTCTAAAAATAATTTGAGTTTTGTAAGTTAGAGCAGTTCTTGTGCAGGTGTTGCCTGTACATATATGGTACTGAAAGAAGAGGAATGTGTATCATTATTAGCATCAAAATAAGTTGCTCTATCTTCTGACTGTTTAGATCTATCCCAACTTCAAGGAATAAGTAACTGTCCCTAATTTAGGGACAATTTTTTTATTTATTAGATATTTTCTGTATTTACATTTCAGATGATATCTCCTCTCCTGGTTACCCCTCTGAAAACAAAAACAAAAACCAAACCCTGTTTCCTCCTCCCTCCCCCTGCTCACCAACCCACCCTCTCCCACTTCCTGGCCCTGGCATTCCCCTACACTGGGGCAAAAACCTTCACAGGAACAACGGCCTCTCCTCCCATTGATGAAAGACTAGGACATCCTCTTCTATACATATGCTGCTGGAGCCATGAGTCCAACTATGTGTGCTCTTTGGTTGATGGTTTAGTCCCTGGGAGCTCTGAGGGTACTAGTTAGTTTATATTATTGTTTGTCCTAAGGGGCTGCAAACCCTTCAGCTCCTTGGGTCCTTTCTCCAGCTCCTTCATTGGGGACCCTTTACTCAGTCCAATGGACGGCTGTGAGACGCTACTTCTGTATTAGTCGGGTACTATCAGAGCCTCTCAGGAGACACCTATAACAGGCTCCTGTCAGCTAGTACTTGCTGACATACACAATAGTGTCTGGGTTTGATGATTGTATATGGAAAGATTCCCAAGTGGAGTAGTCTCTGGATTGTCCTTCTTTCAGTCTCTGCTCCATCTGCTTTCATTTTCCATGCAGCCTATTGAGGCCACCAAAATTAAACAGACTATTTGGCTGAACCACTATCTCTTTGAGCACCATCAAAAGTCACCATGATGAAACATAACACTAGAAATCAAAATTAAAAAAAAATTATTTCCAGGAGTTGAGGTTTCACTATTTGTTAGTATAACATGAGCCTGAATTGCACTAATACATCTTAACAAGGGACTGATGCCAAGCACCAATATGGAATTCATAGAAATCAGAAGAATCTTAGCCAATATTATAAAATGAAGAACATTAGACACAGTAAGAGCATAGACAGTTCTTATGAATAAAATAACCAAAATAAGGTAATAAAGATTATTGCAGAATATAAACATATGCATTGTTTTAGCTATATCTATACACTACATGAGAACTGTTATTGATAACTATTTTAAATAGGAAGGGGTCATATGCTCATAGTTATTCAATTGACATATTTACAACAATTTAAATAATGATTTATTGTCAATAATGACCTGTCATATAGCTCATTTGGCTTAATGTATGAAATTTAGCATTTGGTATATTAATTTCAAACCAATGCCTTTTTTTTCATGTCTTCATATCATGCACCTATGTAATGAGATGCTTGTAGTTTCTCTTTACACTTATGAATCTTATATATAGGAGTAGCTAAATCCTGTTGGCCTGGTGTTTACCTTTGATTTATAGAATGTAACCTCAAGAACATTTACTTTCACTCCATTACTTGGGAAATGTCTCCATGTGAAACAGACAGAGACCAGCCTGGTTCAGGAAGTAAGACATTTCACTGAGTTACTCATGCTACCTCAGCCAACATCCAGTCTAACAGCCCACATGTGTATAAAGCTAGATTAGATAGTCAGATCACACCACTTGTTAACAGATCATACACAAAAAACCTACAAAAAATCAATCAGCCCCTGCTAGTCTACAGAGCCATACTCTGCACTATATTCTCATAAATTACATCAGTGATTGTTATTTAATGCCTTGGAAAAGTAGGTTTTATAGTTTACTTTCTGAATTTATAAATGCAATTTTTCTAGACCATAGCCACATTAATTTGATTATCTTGTATGTAGCTGATTTAAGACTTTAATAGTGAGCCAGGCAGTGGTAGCACACATCTTTGATCCCAGTATGTGGGAGGCAGAGGCAGGCAGATCTCTGAGTTTGAAGCCAGCCTGGTTAGATTGAGTTCCAGGACAGCCAGGGCCTCTCTCGAAAAACCAAAAAAAAAAAAAAGAAAAAAGAAAAGACTTTAATAGTGAAGTGATCTAGTAGAAATAGAGACAGAACTTTTTTAATCCACTATCTGATCAGGTAGGTTGTTACAAAGAACCAGCAAAATATTGCCAATTATGTTTGCTTTAGCTAAATGTAATATTATACTATACTGTAATTTCTACTTGATAACAATTACTCTATCCTCCATATTTTATAATTGTTTTGCATTTGATTTGAGTACATTAATAATAAATTCAGAATCAACAGTGAGGCATCACATTCACATTGAAGAAGTCAAAATACTACCCCTTGGTGTCATTTCACTAAGAGCAAGCCCAGGTTTGAATCATCTCCTTCCCTCTCCACGTGTCTTTCATCATTGTCTGTCTGTTCTAATGAGTCTAAATCTGTGGCTGCCTTAAAGTTGCCCTGCTAAATATGTCCCTGTGTGTCTGTGCCTGTCCCTGTATGTCTGTATGAGTGTATATGTCAATTGTGTCTGTTTCTGTGACTATGGCTTTCTGAATGTTCCTAAGAAAGGTCTTTGATCTAAATTTATTTAAACAACAATAACAGAATACTTAAACAATCACATGGAGGGAAGGAATGGGGAATACTTTACAGGAAAAAATTAGTGGAGTTCTATAAAGGACTCCACTATATTAAATGTGGTATTTAATATACATGGTGGTTGTTCATGTTATAAAACTGTTTTCATTCTATTCATGGTTTACGTAAAAATGATACATATGCAAACACATATCCATGGAAGAATACATTCTTTAAGGTTCTATATAGGCATTAGCTTAGGTTGTGAACATTGACTGCATGGTAAATCCAAATATTACAGTGGCTATGGAGCGCTCACAAAAAAAGAGACCTTCATGACTGCCCTCTGAAAAACCCAATAAGCAACTGAAAGAGTCAGATGCAATCTCCACCCAACCTATGGACAGAAACTGCTTGCTAGTGTGGCTGAACTAGGGGAAAGCTGGAAGCAGCTGAGGAGGAGGGCAACTCTGTAGGGGACTGGTAGTCTTATTTAACCTGGGCCCCGGAGACCTCTCAGATATTGGACCACCAACCAGGCAGCATACACCAGCTGTTATGAGGCCACATCCTCATGGATACAGGGGGCAGGGAGGACGGGAGGACATATGGGATGTGGAACAGTTGGAGGGTGGATCTGGGGGAAAATAAAACCTGCAGTTTTAAATAAATAAATAAGTAAATAAAAAGATTATTTGTTACATTTTTCTCTTAAGGTAGTTTAAGCAAACAGAGTGAGTGCACATGAGGGTCAAAGTCTTGAGTCTTAAATGACCTTCTCATATTACTAACTTTGGCAAAAATTTTAGTCTCTTAGAGTGTATAAGTTATTTTATTACAATATTGCATTACTGAGTATTTTTAAACAAGTATATCATTGTTTTGTATATAATATAATCCATCATTGCCAAGTAATGGAAATATATGAGTGCAAATCAGACAAGATGTTTATATTGTGTAGTTTACAGTCTAGATAATAGATGTGACTTGAATGCACACATGGACCGACATATAATCAGATCACAGAATATCATCACTTTAAAAATATTAGTCAGTTTATATGAGAAGAAATGTTATTCTCTTGCATACCCAAATATACAGTGGAAGAGCTCTGGAGACAATAGGAGAGGAGATTTTTGGTAATTCAGCTGACAAAAGGTAGAGATTCATTAGTGAAAATTCTCCACATGTAAAATAAAATATGAAAGAGAAAGAATGGTGAGTCCAGTGGTCCGGAACTAGGAGGGAATGTGCTTAAAAAATACATAAAAGTCAAAGGACTCTGTATGTACTAGGATCACAGTGGTGCTATGTAGGCACCTGGGTTGGCTTGTTGCTCAGGGTAAAATGCACTAGCAGTTATCAAGCCTTAGAGCTCAGTTAGTCTAATGTGGGGTGTTCTATAAATGCTCATAAATACCAAGCTTTGAAAGTTAATACGAAAAAGACTGTTAAACAACTCAATGATTTTTTTATATGAGTTGGCTTGATTGTGTTTCGTATGCTATACATCAAATTTTAAAGTATGTTTCAACTTTTCAGTTTTAAAGCTTGACTTCTAGAATGTATAATCCTTCACACATGGATATTATAAGATCATGGTATTCTTCTTTACAAAGTTTCAGACTTTAATGTTTGTGGAGTTTAAGTGATAGTTACACAGAGGATGAATTTTTGTGAGAGAGTGACAGAAACAGAAAGACTTGTTTAGGCAATATTTTATTAATCTAAGCAGGAAAAAGAATAGGAATGGTGAGATGTATTAATATTTGATTGTACTTTGCATGTAAAGACAATTGTATTTCTTGATACATTAAATTAGATTCTTATAAGGAAAGGGATAAAAATGAGATGAATACACAGGTTTGCACAAGGATGATTCCGATGAAGATCACATGGAGACTAACAGATGTTTCATAGGAATTCAGTTTTAGATAAGTTAAGGGTGACTTGGTGTGCTTCTTTGGCTTTTGATGAAATCTCAGTCTCACATTATGAATTATTGAATGAGGAGAACAGAAAGTATTTCACTCTACATCTCCAGGCTACACTTAACACTGGGAAATCAGAGAAGTGAGGAAATATGTGCAAAAGAGCATGAGAAAAAGCACACTAGGGAGAAAAATAAACAATGATTTGTTTATGTAGAGAAAACAATGATAACAATAAAAATAAACACAAAGTGAATAGGAGGCAGGTGAGGAAAGAGGTTTAAGGAACTAGGAATCAAAGTCTATGTCAAAACATGTCTGATCTCTGACCAATTATATAAAATGTAGACAACCACATGATTTGAAAAATTTGCAACCCAGAAAATTTATTACCAAAATCTAAAGTAAATATTTCATAATTCTTTTTAAAATTGGAGCCTTATGTTTACATGAAATCTGAACACAAAACATGGATTTTTATCCATTTATTAGACTTACCACAGTATGTCAGTTTATTAGACTTACCACAGTATGTCAGTTTACCAGCAAGCTGTATTTAGGTGCAATCTTAATTAGCATGATAAAACTATATTTGTACATTAGTCATAATTACAGTCTACTAATTGCATTCGTGTTCACAACTGGGGCATGCATTCAGTAGATATGTTCAGTTACATTGTATAACAGAATATTTTGTTTTCCAAAGAAGTCACCTGTTCCCCAACTGTCAATGATTCCCATCTGTTCTATTGTTTCCTCCAACTCCTTGATTCTTTACTCTCTCCAAATTTGGTTGTTTTAAATAAAAGCTAGAGTCATGTAATATACATATTCATATTAATTTCTTTCAGTTAGCTTTTAAGACTCACCCATGATGGCTAGCATGCCTGCTTATTTCCTCTTATCACTGGAAAATGCCTCATTGCATGGATGCATTTAAATTTAGTTAATTCACTTCTTTAAATGACACTTTTTTTCCCAAGATGTATCAAATGCTAATACATATGCCATAAACAGTTGTGTGCTAATTTGTATAATTCTGTTTCAGAATCATTTGAAAAACATGGAAGAATGTAATTTTTAGATTGTGTAAGAACATGTTTATTTTAGTAATAAATAAGTAAATAAAATGAACCAAGTGTCTTTACCTTAGCGATGCCCATCAGCAGTTACTTAAGTTCCTGTTGCTTTGTATCACCACTGTTAGATGATTAGCCACATATTTGGGTTAGTTCCATTGTCATAGGTGTGCAGTAAAACATTACACTAATTTGAAGTAAATTAATAAGATTCATGCTATACATTGTTTTATATAAAGACTTGTCACATCTTTTTGGCTATAAATGACTTGTTCCTGATAATTGAATAGATTAAGCTTTATGCCTGTTTTTGTGAATGCTTTGACTATTTTTATATTTCTTAAAATATATCTTTTGCATTGTTTCCCAATTCCTGGTTCATCTTCTCGTTTTCTTAATAAACCATTTCATAAAAGAGAATTTTTATCTTACTCTTAATCATTATTTTTATACAATTTGTATGTAATCATCAACAAATCCATAGTCTAGGTATATTCAGTGGCCAAAGTCTAGGTTTCTTTGTGTTAGGTATTATTTAGATAATCTTTTGTTTACATTTCTATTTGCAATCTCATTTAACTAAATTTAACATAAACTTTCCCTGTGTGTATGCATGTGACTACAGGGCTAAGGCCTGATCAAGTGCTTAAGACATCCCTGACCACACTGAGAAATACATCAGTTCTTTGCCAAATATCAATGGAGTCTATTTGTATACTTATATTTGCTTCTCTCTTTTCCACTGAACTTTTTGTACAATTTTTTTTTTTGCAACACTAGCCTTGATTGGTGGTTGCATTAATTTATGTTTACAGTGAGCCTTTGTGATGTTAAGTTCTCTAATTTTCTACTTTAATAATGTGTGGACTCACATGTTCTTTATATGTTTGGCTTTGCTTTGTTTACCTTTCAATATGCTTTAAAATCAGGTGGTATTTTAAAATATATCAAATATTTTACTAAATTTTCTTATAGATTTTAGTTGAGATTGATTGCATTTCTTTCTTTGTCTTTAAGAACACAAACATTTGAGAATAAATTTCTGATCATATTTTCATTTCATAATTAATTTTGAAAATACCTTCTTTTCATTTTATTTTTAAATGCATAACATACAATGATTGTCTTAGTTAGGGTTTCTATTCCTGCACAAACATCATGACCAAGAAGCAAGTTGGGGAGAAAAGGGTTTATTCAGCTTACTTTCACATTGCTGTTTGTCTCCAAAGGAAGTCAGGACTGTAACTCAAGCAGGTCAGGAAGCAGAAGCTGATGCAGAGGCCATAGAGGGATGTTCCTTACTGGCTTGCTTCCCCTGGTTTGCTCAGCCTGCTCTCTTATAGAACCCAAGACTTCCAGCCCAGGGATGGCACTACCCACAAGGGGCCCTACCCTCTTGATCACTAATTGAGAAAGTGCCCCACAGCTGGATCTCATGGAGGCACTTCCCCAACTGAAGCTCCCTTCTCTGTGATAACTCCAACCTGTGTCAAGTTGAGACACAAAACCAACCAGTACAATGATACATTTGTATCTTTCAGAGAAAATAAAAAAAACTGTTATAACCACTATTAATAAAGTTAATTCTCATTTACTTACACTCAATTCTGGTAATAAAAAATTAAGTAGAATATTTTATAGTGCTTCACTTTTTGCTTTTTCATCATATCATTTTAGAACATTTATCTCAAAGGCTAATTTTGCTAAAGATGTGGCAATCTTGTTTATCATTCCAGATAACCCCCTCTTTGTTTCATTGATACATTTTTCTCTCTCATTACTATTTCATTAACTTCAGGACTGATATTAGGCAACTCTTCTTGTCTGAAGATTTTATGTATAATTTGTTAAGGGTTTTCCAAAGCCTTCAAGTCTATTGTTTAATTATTAGCTCTGATCACTCTTGTTTTTTTTTCTTATGTATGTTTTTTGCTCTATAAACTTAACTCCTAAGGCTAACATTCTATATACTGTAGGTTCAGTTTCATTGAATTCTTTAATTTTATTTTTGATTTCTTTAGTAAGCAACTATCCTTCAGTAGTATGTTTATTTATTCTCTAGACCTTTAGATGCATTACATTGTAGTCAGAGCACAAGATGTTGTTTCAATTATGCTATATTTGTTGACTACGGTTGTATGTCCCCAAAAGTGTCCAAATGTGAAGAAATGTTAGGAGAGTATCTAGCAGAGTAGAATTCATATTGCTCAGTCTTTGGATGGGTGAGCTGTTTTCTAGCTGTCTTATAGTATCATTGCACTGATTCTATCACTTAACTTGGGTTTCTCTGGTTGGATTTTGTTCAGATAACCTGTTTATGGATGAGATTCGTGTAGGAACATCACCCACTATGTTAGGCTCTGTCTGTGCTGTTGCATCTGGTAGAATGCTTTATGGAACTAGGTACTTCTGTGCAATTTTTCTAAACTGATATCTCTCAAGAGTCAAGGTCATAAAACTGTGAAACTTCAACAGACTTAACTGACTGATAAGTTAGTGTTATATATGATCTCTATACTTGCTCCAGATAGTAAAACAATTTTATTGTTCAAAGTGTAAAAAAAATTATCATTGATTTAAGAATTAATAAAATTTAATGTATTAATCTATGTTGTTAATTTATTTATTAGATATTTTCTTTTTTCTTTTTCTTTTTTCTGTTTTGTTTGTTTTTTGTTTTTCAAGTGATTTTTCTGTATAGCCTTGGCTGTCCTGGAACTCACTCTGTATACTAGGCTGGTCTCAAACTTAGAAATC
>JADRCD010195226.1:0-13887 GCA_019843815.1 Montemys delectorum | reverse complement strand
GAGAGAGAGAGAGAGAGAGAGAGAGAGAGAGAGAGAGAGAGAGAGAGAGAGAGAGAGAGTGTGTATCTCACCAGCTAATGGAAACAGAGGCCATGAATTTGAAAGCAACCAAGGAAGGCTATATGGGAGGGTTAGGAGGAAGTGAGAGGAGGAAATGATGCAATCAAATTATAATCCCCAAAATAAAACAACTAAGAAAAACCATAATTTATGAGCTCAGATTATATTTCTAACAGCTATAAGGATTTAATAATGCCTATCTTAGATATGATTTTAATTTCATAAATGTTTTAATATGCTTTAACTCACATCAAGAATGTGCCCTTATCTGAGAAGAAACTTTATTTTTTTAAGTTGAAAGATTCCTATAAAGTTTATAAAACTCTACAGCCATGCCACTTCACATACTAGTTGTAATTTTAAAATTCTTTTCCATACTAAGTTCCTTTGGCAAATTAATTCTTACACAGAATCCAGTGTATTATAAAATGTAGACTTTTTTGTCTTTCCACTTTTTTAAGTTGGGCATGTGTGTATTTATGTGTGATTATTATGTAAAGTATGTGTTGTGTATATACAAAGTGTATGCTGGTACATGGTCATGTGTGGGTGCATAAACCTTTGCATACATGAGAATTTGTGTGTGGTGACCAGAGGACGTTATGCAGTATCTATCACTTTCTACTTACTCATTTGTGACAGGATCTCTCAATGAATTTAACACTAAACTGGTAATCAGAAAGCATAAGGTTGTCTGCTGTCTATGCCTTATTCAACACTGAGGTTACAAGATCTCCCAGAACCTGCTGTCTTATTACATGCTTGTTGGGTTCTTCATGCTTGAATAACAATCATTTCTTTTAGAAAACAAAAAGTATACTATGTGTATGTGAGTGTGCCTGTATGTATATATACCACACTCCTGCTAGTGTTCAAAGAGGCTAGAGAGGGCATCATCAGGTCTTCTAAAAACACAGCAAGTGCTCTTAAGTGCTGAACAAACAGAATCTTAATGTACCTGTTTACAACGCACTGAGTCTGAGTTTTACAAAAAAGTCACAAATGGAATTATGGACTCCTGACTCTAGGTTCCCTTATATTTCCACTGTAATGATCTCAGAGGGCACTGAGTGGGACTATAAGGTTAGTAAGATCATAATATGCAAAGAAGAAATGGACCAAGGAAAGAAGGACTCAGAAGAGCTGACTCCCTCTGAAGCAAAGCAGCGCTAAATTTCAATCAGCCTAGGGGCTATGGAATGTCCTGACAGCCTCATCCCCAAAGTGAGGGTGACCTACTTTCTACATGAATTCACCAACATCCAATGTCCAGATACACACTCTTCGTATGGACTCCTTGGGAGGTGCTGCACAGTTTTATAAGTTGAATTGTTTCATAGTTACATAGTGCATCAATCTAAGGATCATTGATGAGAACATCAGCACAGATCCCAGTCTCCACCTAAGTGCACTGGACAACTGCATCTCCAGTAGTTCCCTCCACATTCACAGCTTTCTACTCCAACACTGAGCTGAAAAGTTTTTAAGTGATTAAAAAAATAACCAGCTTGAAGACATAAATAAAGTGTAAAATACATTGAATTTCACATCTGAATGCTCTTAATTATTCAAATATACCTTAGAAATGTATTAATATCAGAACATTTGATTTAGAAATTGGGGACAGTTGTATATGAGTATAAAAGTTTTTTGCATGATGTCACTAGTAACAACTGATTCTCTTTTCTTTTTTTCTTTTTTTCTTTTTTTTACAGGACAAGCAGACCTATCATATTTTATTCTGTAGATCACTATGAAAATAGTTTCCCAAATCATCCACAAGCTAGACAACATATCTTGTTCAGGCAGAAGTGTTATAGAATTTGCTTATTCCTGCTATTTTGTAGGAAAGGATAGTTATAAAGTAGTCACCACAATGAACTTACAGGAAGAGAAAAATCAATGGAGTTGTAGAAAGATGAATGTATCAACTCCAAGCCCCACGTAGCAATCTTAAATAATTAGATGGGAGGTAGACAATTAATAGGTGATCATTGCACTCTAAATTAATGCCAGACTCGTTTTGTGTAAATGGGCACCTTTTATTCACCCATTTCATCCAGGACATGCATGATAAGGTATGGGTTCCTGATGCCAATTTTCTCAAAAAAAAAAAAAAGGCATGTACTGAAAATTTATACAGTGCCCTTTCTCAGTCATATGAGGAAGAAAGGACAGATCATGAAACACTGCTCTAGGTGGCCTCTGAAAGCCCCCATTAGAATGTCACAGTCAAGAAAATCCACGAGATAAGGGAAATCCGAGGGGAGACCCAGCCAGACTGCTGCCACCTGAGCACGAGGATCCGGGCCATGAATCTCAATGAACACATGGACACGTGGACGTATCAAGCCACAGCTATCTGCTGTAGGACTAGAGTGAGCACAGCAAAATTCAACCCAGGCACCTGTGTGTCTGCCCTCCTCTCTACAGAAGCAACTACGCCGAGAGCAGCAGGGCAGGCAGAGCTAAGCATGGTGCAAACATAACTTCAGTTGTACTTTATTATCCATCTACTTGCATAACCCTATAGAGTAGAGAGGAATCACTACTTGCCAGCTGTCAAACCTTGGGGAGTGCTAAGGAAGCTTGGAATCCCTGTTGGTAAAGTGAGAATAGGTCCTAGTTCCTCTAGTTAGCCTTCTGCAGTTATTACTCTGCATTCTTCCTGCTTGTATGGGAAGGATTTTAAGTATATTAGTTAATGTCTCACTAAAAACCAGTTGAAGAACTAAAAACAACAGATTTATGCCCTTAACTCTGGCAAAATTGGCTTAGCAATTTGGTTAGGCCAGAACTCAAAACATGAGAGAGTGATTCCAGAGGTGAAGGAAACAGACTGAAGCAAAGGCTGGAGGGAGATATTTTCATTAGTATTCTGACCTATTTACTTCCATTTCTAATAATTCACCATTAGCCTTCTTGTCCGAGTTCCTTCATTTTCCTTCGCAACTACAGGTGTTTCCAAAATAACTTTTCTAATTAAGTTTAACTAAATATTTCATAATGCTTCAATGTTAAATAGAAAGTCACCCCTGCTTTGTTGAGAGTGCATTGCTAATGGCTATATACGTCGCTGACAAATTTGCAATCCTATATTTGCTGCTTTAAATACAATATTGCTGACTCATCGTTTGTCTGTGGTTCATTCCTGTTCAGATCATCTCAGCTGGGCTGCTCATATAAAATACAACCACTAACTCTATATTGGAGTTTATATGTGAGTGTATAATGGACTGTAGCCCAAACACCATTCCCGAATACGTGAGAGGCACAGGGACCAGAAACCCTAAATATCAAGGACTTCTACAAGTGTTCAGTGGCTGTGTTCCTTAGGGACGCAAATGAACCATATTAAATTTGTCCTACTTTACGGCACTCTCTCCTCTCATATTTAGTTCATCCCAACCATCTACTGTCAACCTATTTCTATTTATTATCATATGACTACACATCAACAGTGATATCGTATTCAGATTTGTTCTCTGCTTGCTGAATGGCTGGTTCAGTGTTGTTTTAGCCCACCCACCTCAAAGGTGGCTGCTGCTTGAGCAAGTTTGGAGCGTGTGACCATTTCCTCCGGTGTTCTTTGGCCTATATAGAACGATTCTCATTGTCTTTCATCCTATTCATGGCAGGGAAAACAACTGGTCACTCCAAATCTAAATTTTCAATCACTTCTTAATTAAGAAGGAGGCTGAAGACTAAAGAAGTGAAGTTCTATTTATAGAATAGCCACTCCCCTAATAGCATTTAAACTTTTCATCAGTAATAGCACTAATATATATTTTGTAATCCTATTTGTTTGTGACAACTGGAAATTAAAGATGTACCGTTTATAAGTCTGAAATGCCTATATTATGAAAATGACCCGAATGTATTATAACTAAATTATCATAAGGTGAAATTCATGTGGATCTGTTTTCAAATGTCAAGTAGATAGTTTATCTACTTTATAGAAAAATATGCTAACAAAAATCAGTATTCTACACTTTGGGTGGTTCTGAAAGAAAAATGAAACTATCGAATCATAATTTTTTTTACACTAAAGTCTCCAAAATATATGTATTCTAACAAAATTACCACTAGTAGTGAAGGAGTTAAAAATAATAAGGTATAAAGACACTCCAGGTCCAGCCAAACAAACACATGAATAATACATGGCCAAGGATCTTCCCATGATGGAGGGTCTCTGAAATGTTATAAAACATTAAGCCTCCTACTTGTGAAACGATTCAACAAGGCTCGCATGGAAGCCTCCCAGAGGACAGCTCCATCTGTGAACTTCCAGCCACAGCTCTCTGTGAGATGAAAAGGCTGTTAGGGGATCTTGGCAGGCCCTTAATGGCTCCAAGCCTTCATCTAATGCTCCTCTCTAAGAGGCCCTGAATTTAAGCTATCCATTCAATACCGTGGTTACAGCATTTGGATCTTTAGGATGTGAGCTATCCAAGGCCAAGGAAGGGTTTCTTGTCAGACAGCAAAACAGGATTAGTGACTGAAACTCTTAGGAAGAGAGGAGAGAAGGTGAGTACAGGTCTCAGTGGGAAAATGGGTTATATCTGGCAGCAAGAGAGCTTGCCAGAAGTGGTTCATCTGTTTGAGAAAATGGAGCATGGAAAAAGGGGAAAGTTCTTGATCAGATGATAGCTTGAATTTCATCATTCTTTTGTTTCAAATGCAACAGGGTCCTGAGGGACCCTAAAAACAGATATCACTAATGAGAAAAGCTACATTCTACTGAAATGGCAAACAAACAAAAGTTGTTTCCGAGAACTCAACATCTCTACTTGGGACTGAAGTTGCCTGCATTACTCTTTAAAAGCCGTCTTTCCTGTGAGGAAAGAGCTTGTTCAAAGAATTATACTTTGTAACTAACATCTTTGACAAGAGCCTATTTATTTTAATGCTGACACAACATTCTAGAGAGTTCATTTTTTACATTTCATATATCATACCATTACATATAGTTACGTAACTATATGTAATGGCATGATATACCTCAAAACATTATATGTCTAACTGCATTAGAAATATACAAATGAGAAAATATATTACTTCAGTACACTCTGTAATTTTCTCACATTTCCATTTTTCTGGCTATGAATGATAATATAATAATGCCTATCTCTTGAAGACATCTCAAAGAATGAAGCAAAGAAATTTCGGATGCCTGTGGGCTTGGGAACCTGTTATATCAATGACTCCTTTTAAAAATATTAGACAATGAATATTATACAGTAAATACCTTTTAGGGTACGTTTAAATATATAATCTTTTTATTTATATAAGTCTCCTTTAAGATTGAACATTCACTATTTAAGATGTAGACGATGGAATATAGTAATTCATTAAATAAGTCTCCTTTAAGGTTAAACGTTTATTATTTAATGTGGAAAGAATGGAATATAGTAATTCATTTGAGCCTGAAAAGCCAGATGTGTGTGTAAAAAGACATTTGAATCCTTTTGATGTGGATTCTTTGCCATTCTCATGGGAAGAACTAATTAGAGCCAATAATGCAGCCAGGTCGCTAGGTATTGGACTTAGTCCCTGCTCATGGGAGCCAGTCAATACAAAATAAGCAGAAATGAGTCTCTCATGGGGGAAGGAGTCTTGTTTTAGCCAGTTTCTTTAGAATGAAACCTATGAGCAATTATCAATTAGTAACTTACTTAGAGAACTGCAAAATGTATGAACACTTTACAGAAACCAGAAAAAGACTGTGCAGAACGAGTAAATCATGCAATTTTTAATAATAAAAGCTTGTCCATTATTCTTAGATGATTTTATAGATGTCTATAATGTATATATTTATATTACACATTATGTTTTCTCTACATGAATAGGTTAATAGATTAATTAGTTATATAAAGAATTAATTAAAGGCTCCTTAATCAGTAGCTACTCATAGGAAGAAAACTGGCCTTCTGATGAAAGGTTTTGCCTGGTGTGTTACTAAATCTTTAATAACTGGCTCTAGAAGACAGCAGAGCAACCTGATTTGTGACATTTGTATACTTGCATATGAAATATTTCTTCCATAATAGACTATGCTACCAATATGATGTCACTAGATATAAAAATTGAACAAAATCTTCTGTAAGCTGCATATTTCTATTTAAAAATCCTACCCAACACTACTATAAATGTAAAATAATACCCAGAAGGTAAATGTGTTGACTTGTGAATATGCATTACTTTTCTTTCCAAATAATTTATTTATAGCTCATATAGTTAATTTTTTAGATAAAACTGTATTTAACAATTGGCTCATAAAATTTCTAAAACTCTCATTGTAAACTCTTTCCAGCTGGGACAAGCTGGCTCTAGTGTACATTGCCTTAGCTCACTTTTGGCCAATTAGAAAAAAAGCTAATGTGGAGAAGAAAGGGTAGAAATTGGGATAAGGATGTTTGGGAATGAGATTCCAATGCTAGCGAGGCATGTGAATTTCTATGTTGTAACTAAAGACAAACCCAAAATAGGTTTCTTCCTACAAACTACGATTTGAAAGACTTCCTTCATTAGATATTTGAGTTTAAGAAGATTTGTGTCGTGATACAAATCTGCATTTCCACTACTCATGAGGCAGGGGGATCATCACAAGTTTCGTAGCTATCCTAGACTACATAGTAAGACTTTATGAATGCCAACAAGTGTACTTATATATGAATGAGAGTGAGGCAGAGAGTAAATATTTGAGGAGGAATTGCCACTAATGAGAATTTTGTATTTCACAACATGTTAATTAAGATAATTTCTTCTAGGACCCAGCTATCCCACTCCTGGACATATACCCAGAAGATGCTCCAATATATAGTAAGGTCACATGATCCACTATGTTCATAGCAGCCTTATTTATAAAAGCCAGAAACTGGAAATAATCCAGATGTCCCTTAACAGAGGAATAGATACAGAAAAATGTGGTACATTTACACAATGAAGTACTACTCAGCTATTAAAAACTATGAATTCATAAATTTCTTAGGCAAATCGATAGAACTAGAAAATATCATCCTGAGTGAGGTAACCCAATCACAAAAGAAAACACGTGGTTTGCACTCACTGATAATTGGATATTAGCCCAAATGTTTGGAATACCCAAGATACAATTCACAAGACCACATGAAGTTCAAAAAGAAGGAAGAGCAAAATGTGGATACTTTGTTCCTTCTTAGAATGAGGATCAAAATACACATGTGAGGGGATACAGAGAAAAAGAATAGAGCAGAAACTGAAGAAAAGGCCATCCAGTGACTGTCCCACCTGGGGAACCATCCCATATACAGTCACCAAACCCAGACACTATTATGGATGCCAACAAGTGCTTGTTGGCAGGAGCCTGAAAAAGCTGCTCTGCCAGTGCCTGACAAATACAGAAGTAGATGCTTACACCCCGTCATTGGACTGAGAACAGGGTCCCCAATGAATGAGCTAGAGAAAGGATCCAAGAAGCCTAAGGGGGTTGCAGCTTGTCGGGACAGCAATATGAACTCACCAATACCACCAGAGCTCCCAGGGACTAAAACCACCAACCAAAGAATACACATGGAGGGACTCATGGCTCCAGCTGCATATGTAGCAGAGGATGGCCTTGTGGGACATCAGTGAGAGGAGAGGCCCTTGGTCTTGTGAAAGGCTCTGTGACCCAGGGTAAGGGGAATGCCAGGATAGGGAAGCGGGAGTGGGTGAGTTAGTGAGCTCAGGGAGGTGGGGTGCGATAGGGAGGTCTTCGGAGGGGAAATGAGGAAAGTGGATACAACTTGAAGTGTAAGTAAAGAAAATATCTAACTAAAAAAAGATCATTTCATTTGAAAGTATTTATTAGTGGAAGAAACGACTCCTGCACAGTGCTTTCTTTTGTACCTCGATTAACTGATTTTACCAATCAGTCTGCTTAGCATATAGCTTCCCGCTTAGAAACACTTATTCTACTACATACTCATCAATACCAAAACATAAAGAAGTTGTCAGCATTATCTATGCCTTAACATGAGCTGGCTGGGCTCTGTGTCTTACAGGAAGATAACTGCGCCAATCTAGTTTCCTCACGATTGTATTGGGAGACCTGTTACTAACAAAAGCAACTGAATGTCTGCCTGAAGCATTCAGAATGCAAAGTCTAGTGGAAAGAGCAGGGTGGAGATACTCAAAATTTAATTCCACTTCATAGTTATATCATTAGTCATGGGAAACATTTTTTTTTAAGGAAGGGAAGGTCATTGAGGAACACACATAAACTATTTAGCACCAGCCATCTAATTAATTACTACAATCGGATCCATCACCAAACCCCTATGCTTTCCAGTTCTGAGTCTCATGTACCACTTTCTATAGATGTTTCCGCTCCAAATGAACAGTTCTTGGTTTTCTTACTGTATCAAGGGTGTCATATTTCCCAACCCATGTCATTGTATCCAATTACATTTATTCTACTGTAGTTATGTTAATGTTTCTTGTATACCATGTCTATAGCTACATGGTATTTACCTGACAAGGCATTTATAGCACAATTCCCATTTTATTTGAGGACTTTTGAAAATTTTTCCAAATTTAAAGCATAAAATAATTTGTTTTATGGGTTAACATATTTATGTTTCCTTAGAAGCTAATCACTGATAATCACTGCAAAAGAATGATCATTGGGGGGAAATGATGTTCTACTAGGGATGCAAATGTGCTTAACAGTTTCCACTGAGATTGAAACTTTTCATCTTGCAGGGAGAGCTCCTTCAGCAGAAAGTTAAACACCTCAAAACAACTTCAGGATGTCCCTGAAATTGAGAAGATTCACTAGGCCCCCTCTCTGCCAGAGGAAACTATCAAAGCTCAGAAGAAGAAGGTGACTTCAGTAATATTAGCTATTAAAACACAAGCTGTTTTTTCTGTCATTTACCTTTCCCACACATGTTTTACTTGTGATATATCAGTTTGTATATTAGTCTTTCAGAAATGACTTGATCATATAAATAGACGAATTTCCCAAATTTATGAGGATTTACTTCTTAGGGAAAACAAAAATCTTCATGAAAGCAATCACCGTGAAAATTAACTGATTGAAGTTGAGAACATTATTTTTTAAATCAATAGTATTTCATAGAGAATGAAATGGCACGGGGAAATACACACACACACACACACACACACACACACATATATATATATATATATATATATATATATATATATATATACACATATGTGTTCCATTTCAGTGAATGCTATTCATTTCTATTTACTCAACCTTACAACCCTGAAATTCAAGGGAAGAGACAGGAGTAAAAACACAGGTGGTTTTTAGGACTGTGGGATTTGTCCTTGTGAAACAGGGGTACACATTTATGTAAGTAAAAAATGATTCTGTATGGTTGCATTATCTAAGGCAATTGGTAGCTTAAACAGAAATGTTATGATCTTTTGATGTAATAGTGCTGATATCATATTTTGTATTAAGAATAAACGTCCTTGTGGAGACAAAGGTAGTGCATGCATGGGAAGGACAGGGAAGCTATACAAAGGATTTGGCAAAAGAATAATAGTAAAATAGGCTTAAACCAAAAGCATTACAAAAACTATTAATCAATGTAATAAGTATGTAGTCAGTAGAGGAGCCTGAGAAACAAAAGATCTGACAATACAAACTTGTTTACCAGGAGGTTTACACTATGAAATGTTCAGAATTTTCTGATAAGTACCCATCAAGAAGATATATGTGAATTAATCTGAGTCAGGCTGGTACCAGACAGGCCTTAGTTTGAGGTAAATGGACCACGTGGTGGCTGTAGTTGATATGTACAAAGTGTTTAAATACTGAGAACCCAAATTTTAAATGTGTGAACTTCCAAACAAATACATGAAGTGATTATGCTAATTCAGTTGTTTGAAATCTTCCCCATCCTGTACCTACACCAAATTATCAAATTGTTCACATACATTGTAAAACGTATTATTTGACAATTTAAAAAATCGTAAATTAAGGACTCCGGCTTGCCAAGTAAAACTAAGAACATTCCTCAACTTCATACAGAGGGTCTGAACCTTCCCAGTGAATACTGGAGAAAAATCTGGAGGGCATTAACGTCAAGTAAACCTTCAAGCTGTGCACTGTGAGACCTGAGGACAGTTACTGAAAGAGACAGAGACACAGAGCGAGACCGAGGCACGGGGAGGGAGACCTCATGCCTGCCACACGGCGGTCCTGCCCTGTAAGAAACCTTCACTGACCGACCTGTCTTCTTCGTCTTTTAATTTTTTTAATTAGGTATTTTCTTTACTTACATTTCAAATTTTATTCCCTTTCCTCATTTCCCCTCCAACCTCCCCCGCCCCATCCCATCGTCCCTCCTCCGGCTCACTGACTGGCCTTCTTCCTTATAAATATAGCTCAAATGGAATAGCTCAGACTACACAGAGAAAGCGCACTAAGCTTGACTCACACAATCTGGATGCCATGTGTCTCAGTAATGAACCTGTCCAGAATGGAGGCACAACACTCTAGGAGTCCCACAGACTGACTCCATTCCTTGATAGTCAGTAAGCCTCCAAGGGAAAGACTCACATGTGCCAAGGTTAGAGTTTAGGGACTCCATAGTAGAGTGCATTCAGAGTTGGAGAGCCAGCCTAGGAGACCCAGGGCCTTTCTGTTTACCTTCAGAAATGAAGCGTCTGGATAGACAGTCTTGAGAAAAGTACAGTCTTTCCAAGTTTTTCCAACCCGAAGAACTTACTTAATTTGAATGACAGTCCATCCAAATCTTGGTGTGCCTCATAATATTCAATCAGCTTGTCCCTCATAGATCTCTTGTATGACCCTGATAGCAAGGTCCAACCACCCCTATGAGGGAAGCCCCTGAGACAGCTCCTCAAGCCCAGCTCCTCACAACCAGCAAGTTTTAAAGACGTAAAGTTACAGCCTTACAGTTCAAATAGACCAAAAGGACATGAACAAGTGTTCCTCAGAGTTAAGTGCCCATGAGACCGGTAAGAAGTGCTATGCCTCTCTCTAGCTCCTGGTGGATTGTCTGCAGTGTCAGACCTGAGCTGGTTCATGGTCACAGTATCCCAGTGACGTTATCTGCGGCCTCTCCCTTCATCTTCTTCTGTGTTTGCATGTCTATTTTGTGCAAATTTCCCATAGTTCTGTTCCTCTAGAGAACGCAAACTAAATGGGTCTCATTATATTTTCATACACAGATTGTATTTTGACT
Organism: Montemys delectorum; assembly: GCA_019843815.1. Lineage (NCBI taxonomy): Eukaryota > Metazoa > Chordata > Mammalia > Rodentia > Muridae > Montemys > Montemys delectorum. The sequence continues at coordinate 2,617 of JADRCD010195226.1, read as the reverse complement.
ATATTCAGGCCTCTATTGTCTATCCTCTCTTTAAACCCCTCACTCCTGCTGCTCTTTTCTCTTCCCAGACAATCCCCCTTCGTCATTCAAGAATTTCCTGTGGTCCCATATTTTTTAACAGCACAGCTCATTCTTCTGTACTTGATGTGTAGGCCAGCTCTCAGCTTTGGCTTATGAAAGGTGATTTCTACATCAATTCCAATGTCTCATTATTAGCCATAGATTAATTTCCCTAACCTTCTTAAGTTTCATAAGATGAACCAGAATATTGAAATAAAGACAACAAAAATTAAGAATTACATTGCAGGACTGGAATGATGGCACAGCAGTTAAGAGCACTGACTATTATTCCAGAGGAACAGGGAGTCAATTCCTAGCACTCCTGCGGCAGCTCAAAACCATCTGTAACTCCAGTTTCAGGGAATTGTTGGCCTCAGTAGAGATTGTATGCATCCAATGCACAGACATACATCAGTCAGAACCCCAGTACATATAAAATAAAATAATCTTCAAAAGGTAACTTTTTCTGCACAGAAAAAAAAGAGCTACTTAAATTAAAACCATGTAATAGCAAAACTATCATTATATCTACTTTATAAAACAAATGAGTTTTCATACTGGCTGTCCAACATTTCTGCGAGATAAGCAGTACAGGTCACAGGACTTAATTCAAAACTCACACAGATATGTCACTACCACTCATGAACATTTTGTTTGGGCTTCTGAATGCGAGGTGCTCTGCTCTCAAGATATTTAGAAGGTGGAACAGAAAGCCTTGGGGCTTTTCTTGCACCTGTCTGTCAGCAAATAAATGCTGATTTCCTTTGAGTGGGGAGGATGTTCTCCAAAATAAAGCATACAGCCCATCTATATGTTAATAGCTGCTTGTTTAGGTAAGTCCCTTGGGTTTTCTGTGACTATAAACATGCCATCACAGGTTTGACTTTTAATGGGCTGATTACCAGCTCTGACAATAAATATAGCTGTCACCATAAAAGAATATAAAATATAATAACTTCTCCAAGTAATGACAGGCCAAGTTTCCTTGGGCATGCCTTGGAGCCTGATGCCTCCATGGTGGGAGCTGTCGAATACTTCGTAGGAACCATGCCTGCCATGGTGTGTTCCACACCTTCCTGAGGCAACTCAGAGAGAAAGTTTCTGAAATGCCATGTGGAGGTAACGACGGAATTTAATGCGCCCGTTTAAGGCTCCTTTAAATATGGTGACTAAAGCTGACTTAGCAAACGTATGCTCGAGTGTTCTGTTTAGCTCCGGACTCTACACACCTGATAATAGAATACTTGCTATTATACAGACACAGCATCAAAAGTGTCCTTAGATGAGATGTATTTAAAAGGTTTTTGTTGACTTGAGAGATGGGTGGGATGGTAACCAAATAGCTTTCCTAGGAAGAATCGCTTCACAAAGTTTTCTGTGCTCTTCTACTTATTCTTTACATTTTCTCTTTAACCTGGCCTGGTGGAGCTGGAGCATAAATGTAAACTATGGGAAAGCACGTAAGTTTGCGTGGTGAAAAATGCAATAGTGGAAAATAGTCACAGTAGCAGGAAGAAGAGAGAGGACAGATTTTGCAATTCCAACTTTGTCAACATTAGTCACCTAAAAGATGGCAGGTTCATGCTTTTTCACTCTGGAGAGAATGAAGCTCATGTGCAAAGGAATGAGGCCCCTGAAATCCTTCTGTTTCTTTGGTTTTTTTAGGAGGAGCTCCTAGGCTGTCTAGGTAGTTGTCTGCAGATGACTCCATTGTTACCATGTGAATTCCTTGCACCAAGCCTGAGTAGCAAATGGCATCCCCTCTTCATAGCAGCACTTGTTAAGGTTTCATAATCCTCACCTCCCAAAATTTCACACAGTAGAATAAAAAAAAAATCAGGAAAAATGGAAGAGGGGCAAGTGTTTTCAGTGGGAAATACACTAGGTCTCTCAGAAGCCGGAGTCCTTTCACTTGGCATGCTGGAACAGGTTTACATGGGCTCAGAGAGCTTATTTCTTAAATGGCCATGATATCTGTGAGCTACTTATCAAACATGACTACTATTATAAACTCACTGATAGAAAATTAAATAAGTCCATATTCAAAACAGAAGTGCTAAACTATGTAAAGTTCACTCCTTCATGATTATTTTTCGACATTCTTCTTTATCTGTGCTTTTGGAGTTGTGTAAGCCTCTTCTTTTAGGAAAAAATATTTCAGTGATACATACTAAAAGTACAAGTATGTAGTGTATGGAGCCTCTACTTTGTCAAAAGAAATTCATAAACAATCTTTTAGGGCCTGAAAATTATTATACAGTTCAGAAAAAGGAATCTAATCATAGCAATGATGAGTTCCAATTTTGTTTCAGTGTCTTCTTTCCCCTTAAATCAAATAAAAGCATCAAACAGTATTCACATCAAAACTATAAAGACAAGAGCTTGTCAAACTGAACAAAAGAATTATGCCAGAAATAATCTATAGTAGGAATTATTGTTTTTTTTTCAAGGCAGTACTCTATTCTTTATATAAACTATGCTTCATAATGTAATAGTGTGGTAGAGAAGAATACTGGCTAGTTGGTTTTTTTTTTTTTTTTTTTTTTTTTTTTTTTTT